>ML359621.1:232-29474 GCA_005239505.1 Nicotiana paniculata
AAAAATACACGTTATATGTGCATAATGGAGTCTATTTCATGTGTAGGTGAATTGGAGATGGAAGCCGAGTTAAATGGGTGCATAAAACGTCAAAAATATGCTCAAGAGTCGAAATGGAGTAACTCGGGCCATACCCGGGCGTTTGGCCTTACCCTTAAGGCCAGGCTGACCCTAGCGTTAGCCAGGCATTTGGCCCCTAACGCTAGGCCTTCCCAGGCGTTAAGGGGGCGTTTGGGGCTTAACGTCTGGGTGCCTGGTCCTGTCAACTCCGAGTTTTAAAGGTTTTTAAGTGTTTCCCGGGTGGAATAGAAGTCTCCTACACGTTTAGGGTTTATCCCAAACATATAAATAGACCCAAAAATACAACTTTAAGGGGAGGATGCCATTTTTGGAGAGAATATACACACAAGATCATTGAAGAAGCAAAGGATTATCAGTTTTCTTCATCTTAATCTAGTATTTTCCATTTATGCAANAATCTATTGAGAATAGGCGAGTAGTATTTCGGGAGGAGGCTAGGAGAGAAATTATCGATTAATTAGAAACCATGAGTGAATTATATGAAATGGAGAGTTAATTAGAATACAATATGAATAGTGAATTGATCACAACCCTGGAATATTGGTCTCTATTGAATACACAACAATATTCTCGTTACTTGATAATTAGTTCACATAATCGTAGAATAAATTAGTTATATTCTTGGATTTTGTTTTGGCTCGATTAAATAGNTCGATCTAACATTATATTACTTGCTACGACCACGTATACTTGCGTGTGCGATTTGGACCAACAGAACGTTTAAAACATAACTAGCAAGTTTATTTGTTAAAAATAAAAACTTTCTTAGTTACACTTTTACTGAAAGTTAAATTGTCCTTCATCACCCCATATTTCTGGAAAATTCATATTCACCTATCTTCTCAGGCAGGATATTTGTAGTTACATTTTAAGAGTTCTAATGTTGGAGTTGGACATAATTTTAAGCAGCATATTAGTGTGCTCCTATCTGTATCCCATACTATGGGGAAAAAAATATGCGAGACAACGAGCCTGACTCTTCAATTTGCACCCGTGTATGTATTAATTTGATATGATATTATTATATACATTTTATATGATATTATGAGTGGAATATTTTTGTAAAAGTTTGAAAATTTTGATTTTATATAGTTATTAATGTTACTACTTTCGAAAATGCTTTAAGTTATACACATAAAATAAGAAAGTTTATGAGATTTTCTTTATTGTAAAGAGAGAAATTATTTTCTCACAAGAAAGTTATATTTTTATCATTTTAAGAATTAAGCGTACGAAAGCTTTTACTCTTTATATGAGATTAGGAAAATTATAAGTTGAGAAAATATATGTATTTTTACATGAATGTTTTAATAAAATAATAGTATGTGTATTTATTTTATATGGTACTATATGACCATGATAGTAGGATGTATAAAGTGTATTAAAAATAAGTAGAATTTTAAGTAATTTGAAAAAATTCATAATAATGCGGGTAATTGATTAATTACCCGATAGCGAAATATTACCTAATTAACTAATTATTGGATAAGATTTAAAAAGAAAATTTTTCACGTGGCAGCCCTTTTTCTTTTCATTTGGGTGACTCTTATGTTTATTGAAAGGTGGCATATTTAGGAGGGACTGTACGTTAGACAACTGTTCTTGCCATTAAACATTTCCTTTAATGGGCTGTCATTTAGTGCTTGAAGGTTAATTTATTGTTAATCTTTTCTGATGTTAGTCGTAGTAGGCTTCCGCACTTTTAATGGTGTTGGTTATAGTTCAATGTGTTGGAGCCCTTTTGTTTGGAAAACTTCTCTAGATATTCAATTATTATCTATATATTTATTTTATTGCACAAATAAGGTATTCCTGATAACAATCAACGGTACTGAGCTAAGATAATTTAAGAGATTTACCATCGAAGTATCAAATACTAAAGAATAGATAAAACACTTCCACCCAAGAATCTAAAGGAAAAAGAAAAGGAAGGCGTTGGTATAACTTGAAATGATTTGGATATGGGGAAGACATGTTGATGATAACAAGATCACGAAATCTGTATCACAGTAGGGTGACCTTTGAGAGTGTTAGATCGTTTCTTGAGTTTCCGATGGAAAAGTTGCGTGAGTGTTTGAGAAAAAGCTTAGATGTTGTTCAAGAGGAGGTTGTTGATACGAGTGCTAAAGCTTACAGGTATGTTAAGTCTAATCCTTCTTTCTTTTGGCACGATCCAAGTAACGAACTAACGATACGTAAACGTAATGCTATTTCATAAGTGTTTCTATTCTTAGCAGTTAAGAATATCTATGTTATTCATTCCTAGAAAATGATATTCAAGCATGTCTAAGTATGTTCCTAAGTCCCTATTGAGGTATATGATAGAGACGTTAATGTTTTTAATATAGTGATACATGCATCTTCATGCATTTACCACCGTGTTATTATCGGTCGGGCAGTTACCACCGGTTGGGCAGTTATATATCATTGTGTACCGCTGGTTGGGCAGACATGCATATACATTACCACCAAGCTATGGACTCTTGGGAAGTTACATATTTACCACCGTACTACGGCCGGTTGGGCAGTTACACATTTACCACCGAGCTACGGTCGGTCGGGCAGTCATGCATTTACCACCGATCTACGGTCGGTCAGACAGTTACCACTTATCAGTTGGGCAGTCATGCATCATACGATATGGATAATAGAAACAGTCTCAAAGAGAATCATTATATATATAAATATGATAAGTATGTATATATGGTGGAACTTCAGAGATTCAGGTTGATTCTTATATGTCTTTAATCAATTTTGACTTATTGTTATGTTTCAGTTCTGCCTTAAATACTCAGTACATTATTCGTACTGACGTCCTTTTGTTAGGGACGTTGGATTCATACCTGCAGGTATAGATAATCAGTTTGATGAGCCCTCATAGTGTTGGTCCCAAACGCACATGCAAGTATACTTGGTCGACAAGTAATATAGGATTGTAAGTTCAGATATCGTACCCACAGAGACTTGTGATTAACTATCAACTAAATTAAACCCAAACAATTAATCTATTCAAGCGAACACCAAAGTATGAATATTTAACTAAAATTAATCTAGAATAGTAAACTATGAAATTAAATGAAATAATTGGCGAGATTTTAGATACGAATTCAATGAGATCCGATATTCTAGAGCTATGGGTTAGCAAACAATCCTGTTGAGTTTTCCATTTAAATCGTCTAATTAATTTATCTGGTTTATTGATTGACGAGGTAAATATTGCTCGTAGCCTTTTCCTGAAGTACAACTCGCCTATTCAAGCTAACCTACCGCCTATATTCCTATGAAATTAGGATTAACAAGAACGAATTAATAATTCCGTATAATAATCAAGCAAGGCGATTAGGTATATTCCTATACTAACCGCAAATCCGCTCCCCTGAAGGGTTAAGATCTTGCTTTACCCAACCTTATATGCAATCTAGAACTCCCTCTCCCGAGTTCAATCCTAGATTCGTAGATAATATTCAATTGGTGATCAAGTAATCAAATAATTAATCGCAAGATTGAATAAATAAACCAATATGATAAAATAATAAGAACAATTCAAGATTCAAACTACAACGTTCATGTAGCACCCGAAACTCTAGAACTAATGAACTATGAAATTAAAGGAAGAGAAGAAAAACTAGGTAGAGCCTCCTTCAAGCGTGGTGTGTGTTCCTCCACGTCAAATCCTCCTCAAAATATCTTCGATCCCCTTGAGTTGTGTTTTTGGGTCTATTTATAAGTTTGGGACAAACCCTAATCGTGTAGGAGGCTTCTATTCAAACCGGGAAACACTTAAAACCTTCAAAACTCAGAATTGACCGGACACGGGACCCAGGCGTTAAGCCCCAAACGCCCCATTATAGCCAGGCTAGGCCTGGGTTTATGGCTCTAACGCCTCACTATAGCCAGGGTTGGTCTGGCTTAATGGCCAAAACGCCCCACTATAGCCCGGGTTGCTCCTTTTCGACTCTTGAGCATATTTTTGACGTTTATGCATCCATTTAGCTCGGCTTCTATCTACAATTCACCTACACATGAAATAAACTCCATTATGCACATATAACGTGTATTTTTATCACAAAAGCACATAAAATGTAAGGTATATAATGCTTAAAATCATGAATTCTAGACACGCATCACATAGTATACGAGATTGACAATCAACGAAGGATCGGTAAGACTCTACCTCATTCGGAGTGCAGCCGAGTCTATGAGTCATCGTGTCAGAGTTTTGCTACAGACTTATGGGTAGGCCGGTACCCTATCCCATTTGATGTCAAATAATCTTAGAGGTTTTGTAAACAGAGGATCATTATGTATAATATCCCAGAGGCCTTAACGGCCCATATGTATTCATGTTTTAAGAAAAATGGTTATGTGATACAGTGTTGCCAACATATAGTTATACATTCTAAGTTGTGGCCATGTGGGCCCATGATAGTTATAAAAGGAATGAGTCTAGCTAAGTTGACCTATGTATGGATTAGTTTTGGTCGAATGATCATGAGTTACAGAGTGGTTCGCTCGGGCCAATGCAGCACCGGGTGCTAGTCACGCCTCCCCAGGTTTGGGGCGTTACAAAGTGGTATCAGAGCAGTTCGTGTCCTAGGGAGTCTACAAAGTCGTGCCTAGTAGAGTCTTACTTATGGGTGTATTGCGCGCCACATTTATAATTGAGAGGCTATAGGGAATTTAGAAAATTTTACCCTTCTTTTGTTTCCAGATCATGCCATAGAGCTGAGTCGTAAGAAATCAATTTGAAGTTTTTGCCAGGTTTTGTATGCACTAGAGGTGCAGGTATCACAGTAGAGCTTTAAGGCGTAATTTCCACCTACATTGAAGGGAGGTTATAAAGGAAACATAAAATATGATGTGAGATTGAAAAGTAAGTGAGGTAAAGGTGAAGAAAATATGAGATACTCAACTACAAAAAGTTGTGAATAGCCGAGACTTCAAATATAGTTTGGGTTTTAGTCTAATTTACACATAAGACCCTAGTGAACATTTTATAAATCTCTAAGAGTTAACACTCGAGGACGAATGTTCTAAAGGGGGAAGGATGTTACATCCCGTACTTTAATATTAGGATGATTAGTAGTAATCCATATGAACTTGAAGGGATTAAGACCTTTCATAAGATTTTAGAGGATTTGTGACTATGTTATTATAAGACCACGAAAGTTTAACAATATTTCAAAAATAAGTAAAGAAAATAACATTTGGCTAGAATTATCCTTGTGAACGTTTAAAACATAACTAGCAAGTTTATTTGTTAAAAATACAAACTTTCTTAGTTACACTTTTACTAAAAGTTAAATTGTCCTTCATCACCCCATATTTTTGGAAAATTCATATTCACCTATCTTCTCAGGCATGATATTTGTAGTTACATTTTAAGAGTTCTAATGTTGAAGTTGGACATAATTTTAAGCAGCATATTTGTGTGCTCCTATCTGTATCCCATACTATTAAAAAACATATATATCTACGAGACAACGAGCCTGACTCTTCAATTTGTACCTGTGTATGTATTAATTTTATATGATATCGTTATATACATTTGATATGATATTATGAGTCGAATAATTTTGTAAAAGTTTAATTTTGATTTTATATAGTTATTAATGTTACTATTTTCGAAAATGCTTTAAGTTATACACATAAAATAAGAAAGTTTATGAGATTTTCTTTATTGTAAAGAGAGAAATTATTTTCTCACAAGAAAGTTATCTTTTTATCATTTTAAGAATTAAACGCACGAAAGTTTTTACTCTTTATATGAGATTAGGAAAATTATAAGTTGAGAAAATATATGTATTTTTACATGGATGTTTTAATAAAATAATAGTATATGTATTTATTTTATGCGGTACCATATGATCATGATAGTAGGATGTATAAAGTGTATTAAAAATAAGTAGAATTTTAAGTAATTTGAAAAAATTCATAATTATACGGGTAATTGATTAATTACCGGATAGAGGAATATTACCTAATTAACTAATTATTGGATAAGATTTAAAAAGAAAATCTTTCACGTGGCAGCCCTCTTTCTTTTCATTTGGGTGACTCTTATGTTTAATTGAAATGTGGCATATTTAGGAGGGGCTGTACGTTAGACAACTGTTCTTGCCCTTAAACATTTCCTTTAATTGGCTGTCATTTAGTGCTTGAAGGTTAATTTATTGTTAAGTTTTTCTGATGTTAGTCATAGTAGGCTTCCGCACTTCTAATGGTGTTGGTTATAGTTCAATGTGTTGGAGCCCTTTTGTTTGGAAAACTTCCCTAGATATTCAATTATTTTCTATATATTTATTTTATTGCACAAATAAGGTATTTCTGATAACAATCAAAGGTACTGAGCTAAGATAGTTTAAGAGATTTACCATCGAAGTATCAAATACTAAAGAATAGATAAAACACTTTCACCCAAGAATATAAAGGAAAAAGAACAGGAAGGCCTTGGTATAACTTGAAATGATTTGGAAATGGGGAAGACAGGATGATGATAACAAGATCACGAAATCTGTATCACAGTAGGGTGACCTTTGAGAGTGTTAGATCGTTTCTTGAGTTTCCGATGGAAAAGTTGTGTGGGTGTTTGAGAAAAAGCTTAGATGTTGTTCAAGAGGAGGTTGTTGATACGAGTGTTGAAGCTTACAGGTATGTTAAGGCTAATCCTTCTTTCTTTTGGCATGATCCAAGTAACGATACGTAAACGTAATGTTATTTCATAAGTGTTTCTACTCTTAGAAATTAAGAATATCTATGTTATTCATTCCATGAAAATGATATTCAAGCATTTCTAAGTATCTTCCTAAGTCCCTATTGAGGTATATGATAGAGACTTAATGTTTTTAATATAGTGATACATCCATCTTCATGCATTTACCACCTTGCTATGGCCGGTCGGGCAGTTATATATCATTATTTACCGCCTGTTGGGCAGACATGCATATACATTACCACCAAGCTATGGCCGCTTGGGCAGTTACATATTTACCACCGTACTACGGCCGGTTGGGCAGTTACACATTTATCACCGAGCTACGGTCGATCGGGAAGTCATGCATTTACCACCGAGCTACGGCCGGTCAGACAGTTACCACTGATCAGTTGGGCAGTCATGCATCATATGATATGGATAATAGAAACAGACTCAAAGAGAAGCATTATATATATAAATATGATAAGTATGTAAATATGGTGGCACTTTAGAGATTCAGGTTGATTCTTATATGTCTTTAATCAATTTTGACTTATTGTTATGTTTCAGTTCTGCCTTACATACTCAGTACATTATTCGTACTGACGTCCTTTTATTGGGGACGCTGCATTCATGCCTGCAGGTGTAGATAATCAGTTTGACGAGCCCTCATAGTATACGAGATTGACAATCAGCGAAGGATCGGTAAGACTCCACCTCATTCGGAGTGCAGCCGAGTCTATGAGTCATCTTGTCAGAGTTTTGCTACATGCTTATGGGTAGGCCGGTACCCTGTCCCATTTGATGTCAAATAATCTTAGAGGCTTTGTAGACAGAGGTTCATTTTGTACAAATATGTCAGAGGCCTTAACGTCCCATATGTATTATGTTTTAAGAAAAATGGTTATGTGATACATTGTTGCCCACCTAGAGTTATACATTCTGAGTTGTGACCATGTGGGCCTATGCTAGTTATAAAAGAAATGAGTCTAGCTAAGTCGCCCTATGTATGTATTAGTTTTGGTCGAACGATCATGAGTTAAAGAGTGGTTCGCTCGGGCCATTGCAGCACCGGGTGCCAGTCACGCCTCCCCAAGTTTGGGGCGTGAAAAAGTGGTATCAGAACAGTTCGTGTCCTAGGGAGTCTACAAAGTCGTGCCTAGTAGGGTCTCACTTATGGGTGTGTTGCGCGCTACATTTATAATTGAGAGGCTATAGGGAATTTAGGAAATTTTACCCTTCTTTTGTTTCCAGATCATGCCATAGAGCTAAGTCGTAAAAAATCAATATGTAGTTTTTGCCAGGTTTTATATGCACTAGAGGTGCAGGTATCACTGTAGAGATTTAAGGCGTAATGTCCACCTACATTAAAGGGAGGTTATAAAGGAAACAAAAAATATGATGTGAGATTGAAAAGTAAGTGAGGTAAAGGTGAAGAAGATACGATATACTCAACTACAAAAGGTTGTGAATAGTCGAGACTTCAAATATAGTTTGGGTTTTAGTCTAATTTACACATAAGACCATAGTGAAAAAATTTTAAATCTCTAAGAGTTAACATTCGAGGACGAATGTTCTAAAGGGAGGACGGATGTTATATCCCGTACTTTAATATTAGGATGATTAGTAGTAACCCATATGAATTTTAAGGGATTAAGACCCTTCATAAGATATTAGAGGATTTGTGACTATGTTATTATAAGACCCCGAAAGTTTAACAATCTTTCAAAAATAAGTAAAGAAAATAACATTTGGCTGGCATTATCCTTGTGAACGTTTAAAACATAACTAGCAAGTTTATTTGTTAAAAATACAAACTTTCTTAGCTACACTTTTACTGAAAGTTAAATTGTCCTTCATCACCCCATATTTCTGGAAAATTCATATTCACCTATCTTCTCAGGCATGATATTTGTAGTTACATTTTAAGAGTTCTAATGTTGGAGTTGGACATAATTTTAAGCAGCATATCAGTGTGCTCCTATCCGTATCCTATACTATTAAAAAAAAATCTATGAGACAGCGAGCCTGACTCTTCAATTTGCACCCGTGTATATATTAATTTTATATGATATCGTTATATACATTTGATATGATATTATAAGTGGAATATTTTTGTAAAATTTTGAAATTTTTTATTTTATATAGTTATTAATGTTACTACTTTCAAAAATGCTTTAAGTTATACACATAAAATAAGAAAGTTTATGAGATTTTCTTTATTGTAAAGAGAGAAATTATTTTCTCACAAGAAAAGAAGGTTATCTTTTTACCATTTTAAGAATTAAGCGTACGAGAATTTTTACTCTTTATATGTGTTTAACCAAAAAAAATAGTTTTCAAGATCAAAGAAATAATTTTATGTGACGGGCCACAAGCAACCGATTCAACCCAAAAGATATAATTTTTGTTAATGAAAAGTGATAGAGAAGTGCAAAATAAATTTAATGAAATACAATATAATAAAAATAAAACAGAGAAGAAATAATTCTTATTGAATAATCCTTGACAGGATGTTGAGCCGAACGGAGCTTGAAGGGTCGAACGGAGCTTGAAGAGCCAAACTATGGCTAGCTTGGGAGCAAGATGATATGAATTACAATGTACAGAATTATAGAGATGAAAGTTAGATTCCCTTAAATTGTGATAAAACTATGTCTATTTATAGGGATAAATCTAAGTAACCATTCTCCTTGAATAATGGGTCCATTATGAGCATTTACTCAACCCATTCATTACTTTTGAAAGACTTGTAACAGGTGTGTAAATGCTGGAATTTCATAACTAGTGAGCTAATTTCGCAACTGATGAGTTAATTCCATAATTGATGAGTCAATCCCATGGCTGATGAGTCACTCTCATACCTGTTGAGTCAATCTCGTGCCAGTTGAGTCAATCTCGTGCCTGCTGAGTCAATATCGTGCATGTTGAGTCAATCTTGCAATTGATTGCCTTGTTTTGATCGTTACAATCATTTAGTGCATTTATTGTACGTTAAATAATTAATTTGTAACTGATAGAGTAATGATGATAAATGTAACGACCCGACTGGCTGTTTTGCATTATCGGACCCCGTTCCCCTAAATGAAACTTCCCATAGCGGCTTATTGTGATTTATGACTTACGGGGGCGGGTGGTCCGGGATTTGGAAGTGTTTAGAGTGCTATAGGAACAATTGGTTCCTTAAGGTTGGCCTTTAAGGTCAAGTTTGATTTCGTTCAACATTTTGGTAACGACCTCGGAATCGAGTTTCGTCGGTTCCGGTAGCTTCGTATGATGATTTCGGACCTGGGCGTATGTTCGGAATGGGTTTCTAATGACCCGGGAGCGTTTCGGAGCCCAATATTGAAATAAGAAGTTCCTTAAGTTCCTACTGTGGTTTGGGACGTGTTTTTGTGTTATCGAGGTCCGAACGGAATTCTGAGATCGGGAATAGTTCCGTTATGTCATTTATGACCTGCCTACAAAATTTGGTGTCATTTCGAGTAGTATAGGTCGGTTCGGCGCGTTGTTAGCGAAGTCAAGAAAACTTAAAGTTCCTAAGTTTGGTTCTAGGGGTTTTGAGGTGTGATTTTGAGTTTTAGCGTTCTTTTGGGTGTTCTAAAGGCTCGAGCGAGTTTGTGTTATGATTTGGGACTTGTTGGTATATTTGGACGGGGGCTCGGGTGGGCCCAATTTTCTCCCGGACACCACATGATGCCAAAAACCAGCTGAAATAGTTGTCGCTGCACCTGTTCTGGTGTTGACCGCAGGTGCGGTTGCCCAGTCACAGGTGCAGGATCACTCCTGCGGTCCCAGCCTCGCAGGTGCGACCCCAGCGGGCAGGCCATTTCTCACAGGTGCGGACAAAGTTTCGCATGTGCAGTCTCCACTCCGCAGGTGCGGGCCCAGGCTTCCTCGTCCATTTTCGCAAGTGCGAGCCTTTGCTCATAGGTGCGAGACCGCAGGTGCGGTCCTCGAGCCGCAGGTGCGGAAACACTGCCAGACAATGTGTTTCTTAAATACAGGATTCTTCATTATTTACTCACTTCTTCCTCCCTTAGAACACCTTGAGATCTTGGGAAAAGGGCTCAACGACTCAACCATTGAAAGGTAAGTAGATTCTATCCTAGAGTTAGTTAATGCATGCATTCTTAGTGGAATTTAACTACTTAATTAGTGAAAATTTAGGAATTTGGGTAGTAACCTAGGACCTCCGAGAATTTAGAAAATTATCCGTCAATTAGCTATGAAATCACGTAAAAATCATTTATTAATGATCCTTAGGCTATGGGTGAGTGTCCCTTCGAAAATTTTTGGAATCCGAGCATGCGAGCCCAGGGTTGGATTTTAGGATTTCTTCAAGAATGGAGAATTTGACTTAGTAGTAGGAGGATTTCCATACTTTGAGCATAAGGCTAGTTTCGAGTCCTCGGGCGTAGAGTTTGGAGTTTCGGGCGCGTTCTTGGTCCGGGGAGTAGATTCGACACGAGGTGAGTCTCCTTTATAACCTTGTAAGGGGAATTATCCCCCTAGGTGGTTTAAATGACTATGTGCTAACGTTTGTGGGGGCTACGTACGCGCAAAGTGATGAGAGTCCGTACGTAGCGGCTATTATTGTTATGTCCGGGTAGTTAGGCCTACACCATGCCTTATGTTTCCCTTGAAATGAACTATATGCTTAGTAAATTAAGGTTACATGCGGCTTATTTCCCTGAGATCATGGAATTTAAGAAATTTCAAGGAATTTTTCACGAAAGTAATTGATAAAGAATAAACGTGTGGATTGTTTGTGCATGTGACCGCTTCGCAATTTACATTCTGCGAGCGGAGTGTTATTTCCCCCACTCTCATGGGAGCGGTATGTACACCACGGCGAGATTGAAAGATATATATATTATGGTTCGGGCCGTTCGACCCTCGGCAGTCCACAAATATGATCATTATGATGGCTCAGGCCGTTTGTCCTTATCTTGTATGCGCATGTTAAATTGTTAAGAATCCTTTTATGGATTTTGAGTGTTCAGACATATATATTTTTAAAGGAAAGAAAATAATAATGAAGTGGAAATTGTATATATACCTCCAGTACTTATTTGAATTACTGTTATTTTAAATGTTTATTGCTTTTATCATCCTTGTATATCCATTACTGATACTATATATTGTTAATCATTTTATTGGACCTTAGTGAGTGTCAAGTCGACCTTTGGTCACTACCTCTTCGAGGTTAGGCGGGATACTCACTGGGTACATATTTGTTTATGTACTCATGCTGCACTTATGTACTTAAATGTACAGGTTCTGAGGCTGGTGCATCTGGTTATCAGACCATAGCTCGATTCTGATCTCAGTTGGACCCGACTTCACGGTGAGCTGCTTCTCCTGACGATCCTCGGTAGAACCGTGGAGTTTTCTTTTGCTTATTTCCCATCTATTTATTTCAGACAGTGGGATTGTATATTATGTTTTGTATATTCTTTTAGTATGCCCGTAGGACTTGTGACACTAGTTCCTGGCACACACGTAGTTGTTATTTTGGTTTGCGGGTCTGTATATATATATATATTAGCTAATTCTTCTTTTTGACTGCTTTTGATAAACAAAAATGGCTTGCTATCTTTTTCAATTAATGTTTTTGAACTTTAAAGCTTGGCACGTATTGGGATGTTTAACCGAGCATGGGAGGAATCATTAGTAATTTAAGTGTGGGCTTGCCTAACCCCGGTGTTGGGAGCCATCACGACCTGAGTTAGTATTTTGGATCGTGACAACATGGTATCAGAGCACTAGGTTCACGTAGGTCACACAAGTCACGGCCAAACCTAGTAGAGTCTTGCGGATCGGTATGAAGACGTCTATACTTATATTCGGGAGGCTATAGGGTGTTAGGAAAACCTCTCCTTATTTTTATTCTATCATTCAGTTAATGGTTTACTAAATTTCATTCTTCTATTCTCTCACAGATGGTGAGGACGCGTGCATCCGATGTTCCAGACCCGGGAGGGGCCGCTACCCCCGTTGTTCGAGGCCGTGGCAGAGGTCGGGGGAGGGCACCGGCTCGAGGTAGGGGACGAGGGCGTCCCCGAGCTATTCCAGTCATACTACCACCAGAGGACCCTAATATAGAGAAGAAGGGTGAGGTTCCCCCAGCAGGTCCTGCTCCAGTGGACTTTATGACGGCCCCATGATTCCAGGAGATCATGGGCCGTATGATGCGGTTCATGGACACCATGTCCCAGGCCGATTTATTTTCGACAGATCCTGCCAAATCTCAGGCGAGAGGGGGGCCCAGACTCCTACCGCCCAGGCTGTAAGTCAGGCAGCAGCATTACATTATACCCCAGGTACACTGCCCGTGGGTGGGGCCCAGCCTGTAGCAGCAACACCTGAGCCCAGTCCAGCTGCGGACGGTGATCCGTAGAAGTTATTGGATAGATGGACTCGGTTACACCTTCCAGTCTTCGGGGGTGAGCGGGGTGAGGATGCCCAGGATTTTGTTGACAGGTACAAGGATAGGCTGCACAATATGAGGATATCAGAGTCCCATGGAGTGGACTTCACTACCTTCCAGCTAGAGGGCCGAGCTCGCAAATGGTGGCAGTCATATATTCCCAGCAGGCCAGCAGGTTCTCCTCCTATCACTTGGGAGCAGTTCACTCAGATGTTTCTATACAGGTATATCCCACCCTCTGAGAGGGAAGAGCTACAATATCAGTTTGAGCAGTTAGAGCAGGGGCAGATGACAGTGACAGATTATGAGGCTAGATTCTCATTGTATCGCCACACACTTATGATATTGCCTACTGATGCTGAGAGAATGCGGAGATTTGTAGCAGGGTTGTACTCCGTTATTAGGGCCAACATGTCCCAAGAGGTGGAGATGGGGACTCCCTATCAGCTGGTGATCGAGATAACTCGTCGGATTGAGGGCTATCGATTGAGAGGCAGAGAGCAGGGTCAGTAGGACAAGAGAGCCAGATTCTTTGGGGATTTCAGAGGTTCCCCAGTTAGGGGCAGAGGTCAGTTCAGTACGGTTCAGCCCAGTAGGCCTTCATATTCAGCACCCCCACCACCTCCCCGAGGTGTTCCAGCGAGGGCTCATTTCAGCGCCATGCCAGAGCATTCCTACCGCCCTCCAGCCATCTAGAGTTCACCCAGTGGTTATCCCAGTTATCGGAGATTCCCTAGTCCCTACTTCAGTGTTATGCCAAAGAGTACACATCGCTCTCCGTCCATTCAGGGTTCCTCTTCGGGGCAGCAGGCTATGATACCCGAAGGTTGTTATGAGTGTGGGGATCCAGGTCATATGAAGAGGCATTGTCCCAGGTTTCGGGGCAAAGCGGTACAGCAGGATTTTCAGCCTATGGGTCCAGCACCAGCCGTTAGGTCACCTAGAGATGGGGCACAGGTCGGCAGGGGTCGTCCTAGAGGTGGAGGCCAGTCAGGGAGAGGACATCCAGCTCCTATTCATTCTGGCAGAGCTCAGTCTTCCGATGCTCCAACTAGATTCTATGCTATCCCGGCCAGATCAGATGCAGTGGCCTCAGACACCGTGATCACATGTATTATTAAAGTATGTGGTAGAGAGTCATCGGTGTTATTTGATCCGGGATCCACTTATTTCTATGTTTCGATCTTATTTGTTCATTTTTTGGATGTCCCTCGTGAGTCCTTGCGTTCTCCTATTTATGCGTCCACTCCCGTGGGCGATTCTGTGGTTGTAGATCGGATTTGTCCGTCCTGTGTGATTTTATTTTGTGGGTTCGAGAATCGAGCGGATCTCTTATTGCTCGACATGGTTGATTTCGAGATTATTTTGGGCATGGATTGGCTATCTCCTTATCATTTCGTTCTAGATTTCCATGCCAAGACAGTTACTTTAGCCATGCCCGAGTCGCCTAGGCTGGAGTGGAGAGGTTCCTCAGTTAGTACAGCCAGCCGGGTTATTTCATTCTTGAAGGCTCGACATATGGTCGAGAAGGATTGATTCAGTGCCAGTTGTTCGAGAGTTTGCTGATGTATTTCCTTCGGACCTTCCGGGCATGCCTCCGGATCGTGATATTGATTTCTGCATTGATTTAGCTCCAGGCACCCGGCCTATATCTATTCCTCCATACCGTATGGCTCCGAAAGAGTTGAAAGAGCAGCTTGAGGAGTTGTTAGTTAAGGGGTTCATCAGATCGAGTGTATCATCGTGGGGTGCTCCAGTTCTATTCGTGAAGAAAAAGTATGGGTCCATGCAAATGTGTATTGATTACTGCCAGTTGAACAAGGTTACCATTAAGAACAAGTATCCTTTGCCGCGCATCAATGATTTGTTTGAACAGTTGCAGGGTGCTCGTGTTTTTTTAAGATTGATTTGAGATCGGGGTATCATCAGTTGAGGGTTCGGGCTTCAGATGTTCCGAAGACTGCTTTTCGTACGAGATATGGCCATTATGAGTTCCTGATGATGTTCTTTGGCTTGACTAATGCCCCAGCCGCATTCATGGCTTGATGAATAGGGTGTTCAAGCCGTATATGATTCCTTTTTCATTGTCTTCATTGATGACATTTTGATTCAGTCACGTAGCCTGGGGGAGCACGAGAAGCATTTGAGATTTGTGCTCCAGACGTTGCGAGAACAGAAACTATATGCTAAATTCCCCAAGTGTGAGTTCTGGTTGGATTTCGTGGCATTTTTGGGGCATGTGGTATTCGGAGAGGTTATCAAGGTTGATCCTCAGAAGATCGAGGCAGTTCATAGTTGGTCGCGTCTGACTTCAGCTACAGAGATCAGGAGCTTTTTGGGCCTAGCAGGCTATTATCACCGATTTGTGGAGGGGTTCTCTTCTATTGCAGCTCCATTGACTAGATTGACTCAGAAGAATTCCCTATTCTGATGGTCTAACGAGTGTGAGGCGAACTTTCATAAGCTCAAGACAGCATTAACCTCAGCACTTGTTCTAGTATTGCCTTCCGATTCTGGAATGTATACAATATATTGCGATGCCTCACGCGTTGGCTTGGGGTGTGTATTGATGTAAGAGGGGAGAGTTATTACTTATGCTTCGCGCCAGCTGAAGGTTCATGAGAAGAATTACCATGTGCACGATTTGGAGTTGGCGGCGAGTGTTCATGCTCTTAAGATTTGGAGGCACTACTTGTATGGAGTGTCCTGTGAGGTTTATACAGACCACCGTAGCTTGCAGCACTTGTTCAAGAAGAAAGATCTTAATTTGAGGTAGCGCAGATGGCTTGAGTTGTTGAAGGATTATGATATCACCATTCTTTATCACCCGGGCAAGGAAAATGTGGTAGCAGATGCTTTGAGCAGGAAGGTGGAGATTATGGGTAGCTTGGCTTATATTGCAGCAAAGGAGAGACCTCTGGCCTTGGACATTCAGTCCTTGGCCAATCGCATGGTGAGATTAGAACTTTCAGAGCCCCGTCGAGTTCTTGCACATGTGGTTGCTCAGTCTTCGTTATTGGGGGAGATTAAGGCTCGTCAGTATGATGATCCGTGTTTGGCTGAGCTACGAGAGACAGTGGTTCAGGGAAGGGCCAAGGAGGTTATTATTGGCGAGGATGGTGTTCTGAGACTTCAGGGCCTCTTATGTGTTCCTAAGGTTGATGGCCTAAGGGAGAGGATTCTAGAGGAGGCACACAGTTCTCGATATTCTTTTCATCTCGATGCTACGAAGATGTATCGTGATTTGAAGCAGCATTATTGGTGGATTTTCAAATGAAGAAGGACATTGTAGAGTATGTGGATAGGTGTCTTAATTGCCAGCAGGTTAAGTATAAGCACCAAAGGCCAAGAGGCCTACTTCAGCAGATGCCCATTCCTGAGTGGAAATGGGAGTGCATCACTATGGACTTCGCGGTTGGGTTGCCTTGGACCTTGCGGAAGGTTGACGCGGTTTGGGTCATTGTGGATAGATTGACCAAATAGGCGCATTTCATTCCAGTAGCTACTACTTATACTTCTGAGAGGTTGGCCCAGATCTACATTTGGGAGATAGTCCGGTTTCATGGTGTGTCGGTGTCCATTATATCAGATCGAGGTCCTCAGTTCACCTCGCACTTCTAGAGAGCATTGCATAGTGAGATGGGTACCCAGATATACCTCAGCACAGCATTTCACCCTCAGACTGATGGTCAGTCAGAGCGTACAGTTAAGATATTGGAGGACATGCTCAGGGCATGTGTGATTGACTTCGGAGGACAGTGTGACCAGTTCTTGCCTTTGGCCGAGTTTGCTTACAATAATAGTTATTAGTCCAGCATTGAGATGGCACCATTTGAGGATTTATATGGTCGGCGATGTCATTATCCTATCTGATGGTTTGAGCCTGGCGAGGCTAAGTTATATGGCACCGACCTGGTGAGGGATGCTTTGGATAAAGTGAAGTTAATTCAAGAGAGGCTCTGCACAGCACAGTCCAGACAGAAGAGTTATGCGGATCAGAGGGCGCGTGATGTATCATTTATGGAGGGAGATAGGGTCCTGTTGAAAGTCTCGCCTATGAAGGGTATTATAAGTTTTGGGAAGAAGGTCAAGCTAAGCCCGAGGTTTATAGGTCCCTTCGAGGTGTTGAGGCGAGTTGGGGAGGTTGCTTATGAGCTGGCCTTACCTCCCAGTTTATCAGGAGTTCATCCAGTTTTTCATGTATCCATGCTCCGGAGGTACCACGCCGACATCTCTCACGTGGTTAATTTCAGCACTATTCAGTTGGATGAGAGGTTGGGCTACGAAAAGGAGCCAGTTGCTATTATTGATAGACAGGACCGCCAGTTGAGGTCCAAGAGAGTTTCTGCCATAATGGTCCAGTGGAAGGGCCAACCAACCGAGGGGGCGACCTGGGAGTCTGAGGAGGACATGCGGAGCAGATATCCACACTTATTAAGCACTTCAGGTATGATTCTAGACCCGTTTGAGGACGAACGTTTGCTTAAGAGGTAGAGAATGTAACGACCCGACCGGTCGTTTTGCGTTATCGGACCTCGTTCCCCTAAATAAAACTTCTCATAGTGGCTTATTGTGATTTATGACTTGTGGGGGCAGGTGGTCCGAGATTCGAAAGTGTTTAGAGTGCTATAGGAACACTTGGTTTCTTAAGGTTGGCCTTTAAGACCAAGTTTGACTTCGGTCAACATTTTGGGTAAATGTCCTCGGAATCAAGTTTCGTCGGTTCCGGTAGCTTCGTATGATGATTTCGGACCTAGACGTATGTTCGGAATGGGTTTCTGATGATCCGGGGGCGTTTTGACGCCCAATATTGAAATAAGAAGTTCCTTAAGTTCCTATTGTGGTTTTGGACGTGTTTTTGTGTTATCGAAGTCCGGACGAAATTCCGAGATCGAGAAATAGTTCCTTTATGTCATTTATGACCTGCCTGCAAAATTTGGTGTCATTCTGAGTAGTATAGGTCGGTTCGGCGCGTTGTTAGAGAAGTCAAGAAAACGTAAAGCTCCTAAGTTTGGTTCTAGGAGTTTTGAGGTGTGATTTTGAGTTTTAGCATTGTTTTGGGTGTTCCGAAGGCTCGAGCGAGTCTGTGTTATGATTTGAGACTTGTTGGTATATTTGGACGGGGGCTCGGGTGGGCCCAGGTGCCTCCCGGACACCACACGGGGCCAAAAACCAGCTGAAATAGCTGCTGGTGCACCTGTTCTGGTGTTGACCGCAGGTGCGGTTGCCCAGTCGCAGGTGCGGGACCGCTCCTGCAGTCCCAGCCTCACAGGTGCGACCGCCAGTGAGCAGGTCATTTCTCACAGGTGCGGACAAAGTTCCGCAGGAGCGGAGCCGCAGGTGCAGTCCCCACTCCGCAGGTGCGGGCCCAGGCTTCCTCGTCCATTTTTGCAGGTGCGAGCCTTTGCTCGCAGGTGCGAGACCGCATGTGCGGTCCTCGAGCTGCAGGTGTGGAAACACTATCAGACAGTGTGTTTCTTAAATACGGGATTCTTCATTATTTCCTCACTTCTTCCTCCATTAGAACACCTTGAGAGCTTGGGAAAAGGGCTCAACGACTCAACCACTGAAAGGTAAGTAGATTTTATCCTAGAGTTAGTTAATGCATGCATTCTTAGTGGAATTTAACTACTTAATTAGTGAAAATTTAGGATTTTGGGTAGTAAGCTAGGACCTCCGAGAATTTAGAAAATTATCTGTCAATTAGCTATGAAATCACGTAAAAATCATGTATTAATGATCCTTAGGCTATGGGTCAGTGTTTCCTTCGAAAACTTTTGGAATCCGAGCATGCGGGCCCGGGGTTGGATTTTAGGATTTCTTCAAGAATGGAAAATTTGACTTAGTAGTAGGAGGTTTTCCATACTTTGAGCATAAATTGATGAATTTGTATAACATTTGCCTAGTTTCGAGTCCTCGAGTGTAAAGTTCGGAGTTTCGGGCGCGTTCTTGGTCCGGGGAGTAGATTCGACACGAGGTGAGTCTCCTTTATAACCTTGTAAGGGGAATTATCCCCCTAGGTGGTTTAAATGACTATGTGCTAACGTTTGTGGGGGCTACGTACGCGCAAAGTGATGAGAGTCCGTACGTAGCGGCTATTATTATTATGTCTGGGTAGTTAGGCCTACACCATGCCTTATGTTTCCCTTGAAATGAACTATATGCTTAGTAAATTAAGGTTACATGCGGCTTGTTTCCCTGATATCATGGAATTTAAGAAATTTTAAGGAATTTTTCATGAAAAGTAATGATAAAGAATAAACGTGTGGATTGTGTGTGCATGTGACCGCTTCGCAATTTACATTCCGCGAGTGGAGTGTTATTTTCCCCACTCTCATGGGAGCGGGCCGTACGCCACGGCGATATTGAAAGATATATATATTATGGTTCGGGCCGTTCGACCCTCGGCGTGCACAAATATGATCATTATGATGGCTCGGGTTGGTTGTTCTTATCTTGTATGCGCATGTTAAATTGTTAAGAATTCTTTTATGGATTTTGAGTGTTCAGATATATATATTTTTAAAGGAAAGAAAAGAATAATGAAGTGGAAATTGTATATTTACCTCCAGTACTTATTTGAATTACTGTTATTTTAAATGCTTATTGCTTTTATCATCCTTGTATGTCCATTACTGATATTACATAGTGTTAATCATTTTATTGAACCTTAGTGAGTGTCAAGTCGACCTCTCGTCACTACCTCTTCGAGGTTAGGCAGGATACTCACTGGGTACATATTTGTTTATGTACTCATGCTGCACTTCTGTACTTAAATGTACAGGTTTTGAGGCTGGTGCATCTGGTTATCAGATCGGAGCTCGATTCTGATCTCAGTTGGACCCGACTTCACGGTGAGCTGCTTCTCCTGACGATCCTCGGCAGCACCATGGAGTTTTCTTTTGTTTCTTTCCTGTCTATTTATTTCAGACATTGGGATTGTATATTATGTTTTGTATATTGTGTTAGTATGCCCGTAGGACTTGTGACACTAGTTCCTGGCACACACGTAGTTGTTATTTTGGTTTGTGGGTCTGTATATATATATTGGCTCATTCTTCATTTTGACTGCTTTTGGTAAACAAAAATGGCTTGCTATATTTTTCAATTAATGTTTTTGAACTTTAAAACTTGGCACGTATTGGGATGTTTAACCGAGCATGGGAGGAATCATTAGTAATTTAAGTTTGGGTTTGCCTAACCCCGGTGTTGGGAGCCATCACGACCTGAGTTAGTATTTTGGGTCGTGACAATAAATCCCATATAATCCAGGATTAATTGATTCCTTCCTCATTTGTAATTATGAGATATTCTTCTGCACCTGATCCAAGCTATCTTATGATCATCAGTTCTGAGGCTAACAGGCTCGGTATGTTCGGTCCCGGGGGTGTTTCACATATCATCTTTACATGTCATTCTTCACTTTTCTCCAAGTTTTGCTGACACGTGCTGCCATTTAATAGACCCACATGGCGAGTCTATTTTTCGCCAATACAGATAGTCCCCCCACTTTCCGATTATTCACTGTGATATGACCGGGAAGTGGAACATTTTATCCTTTTCTCCATTGCCTCTGCCTCATTAAAAACCTTGCCGTAAAACCCCAATAGGGACAAAAACCGGACAACGGAAAAAAGAGTGCAGAACTTAGAGATTCAGATGACAACTCCAACGCTCATGTTCGTTTCGTCAATAAGCGCTTGGTTTACCCCTGTCTTTTTTCGGGGTTTGAAGACAAATGTTTGCCTTATGTTTGGCAAGTTCGATATAAATTTCGGCTTTGTTTTCTGCCTACTTTAATGTTTGGGTTTTTGTTTCACCCTTTAAGTCTTTGCATTTATAAAAATGCTTTAGATTACTCGTACATTTTCGTATTAGGCACGGCTTATGAAAGAGGGCCCTTTTTGATCGACACTTAATGAAGAAGACGTCTCAACTTCATAATGGTGTAATAATGCAATAGAGTGATAGGAATTTTTCACATATTTAAGAATGTTTCTAAAGAAAGTTTTTGTTTGAAATTTCACAACAATTTATATGTGTTTGATTATCGTCTAAAACTCATGTGGCAACTGTTTTCTTTTAACAGGTTTGATACAAGCTTGTATTTCGTAACTGTTTTCTTTTGTAACAGGTTTTTCGAGTTAATACAAGGGAATAACTGTTTTTTGTTTGTAACAATTTTTATAAAGGTATGGGTTTTTTACCTGTAACTGTTTTCATTGATAACAGTTTTTAATAAATACAAGGGTATATCTTTCAACCCTTGACTAAATATTTCCTTTAACCTGAACATTCGTTTACATCCACGAGTCTTTTCTTTGTAGGTTTTTGAATCAGGTTTGTGTTTTTGGATCTTGACTTCGCTCTTAACTTTCGATTTGTTGGGTAGACCTTAGGCTTGACTTGAGTTTTGCATTTCCCAGTATTTTTTGCATTCTATAGTCCCCTAAGTGTTAGAGCTTTGAAGTATGAGCACTTGATTATTCCTTCCATGTGGTCCATTTCCTAAAATGGAAATTATATACGGGACTCGAAGATTTATACTTTTTGGATGATGACTACTTAACCCTTTTTATTTCATTAGAAGGGTTGGGACCTAGACCGTAAATTCAGCTACTTCCTCGTGTCTTTCGGGTCTAATATCATCATTTGGTACTTTAGGGAATTTATCCGAGTACTAACTTTTCATGGCACTTTATGAATTTATTTGAGTGCTCATATTTAGTCTTACAGACTTGAAATATATATTTGAATGCATCGTTACATGTGCGATGTCTTAATGTTTCACCCTTGGGTGTCAAAATTTTAAATAAAAGAGGCCCTTTTATATATTTAAACGCTATGAAAAGTATGTCTCCTTTTCATTTAGGCGTAAAAGAGGATCGATTGATCTGAGTAGACTTTTAGTCTGTGGAAGTATTAATCCTGGTAGGATTTCCTGGAGTATTGATCTCGGTAAGACATTGAGTCTGAGGGAATACTTGTTTAACCAAAGAATTAGATCCTTTTACTAAAGTTATTTCTAGGATGAACACGGGTTTCTGATAATCAAGGAAATAGAGAAAAACGAGTAATAGACAATATTGTAGAAATATATAAAAGCAAAGTAGATTGTATTCGAGAATCAGATGTCTTTACAAGTTGTATTTTTGTCCCTTATATAGGAGATTCCTTGATATAACGTACAACTCCTGCTATGATTGCCCATTAATGACTAATTATGACATTAATGGGGTGTTACAAAGGATAACGGTAATTGGGGTACGGTTACATAACGTACAAATAATCAATTGTGGGTCCTTGAATATGCCCGTAGCTTTGTCCATATTCATTCTGACCGTGTCTCTTCCCTGTCTTGATCAAGTTGAGTTTTCCGTGGCTGATGAGCTCGAGGGTTTATTGAATCGTACCTCTTTGTTCTGTACCTCTTCAAAGAATCACATCCAGTTGTCGCGTTCTCCTGTGTCCACATAACTGGCTGAGTTGTTAGGAGATGCCTTACGTGTGAAACTCTTTTTTACCAATACAGATAGTCCCCCCACTTACCATCTATTTATCGATTAATATTTGGTAAGTGGATACTCATTTATGGCGGGATTATTTTGCCGCCTCTTTACCTCGAAACATTGTATCCTTCTCTGAATCATGGGCGTCGTTTGTCACTTCTATTTAATGCTCATACCACGTGTCCTTCTCGGATTGGTTCTGCATTTACTCGGCACCTTTTAGGGCTTTTTGCGGCTGCGTCAGTCCCGAAGTGACACCTTCAATTATGACTTTTCATCATCATTTTTCTTTTTTTCCATGTTTAACGGTTGTCCTCAAGTATAAATACCTTTATTTTGCTTCCACGAAACACTTTCTAACTTTGTCTTTTGTAAAGAACTTTTTCTTGCTTTGTAAACATGTCTTTTTCAAATCAACCTCAGAGAGTAATAGATATTGCTCTGACTAGGATTCGGAGGGGTGGTAGACTTAGGAGTTTAGGATCCACTCCTTCGAGAGGCTCTTATTCTTCCCAGATAGTTTCCCCTCCTTCCGCTAGGTCTCTAGTTTCTTCGAGGTTTAGGGCTTCCCGGTCTTTGTCTAGAGGTAGAGGTTAACGCCTTCGTGAACCTGGAGTTGATGAAATTGTTCCTGTTGAGTTTGTCTTTTCTAGAGATAATCAAGTTCTCGTAGACCAATCTTCTTCCCTTGAGAGTGTCGAAAGGTATCCAACCCTTATTACTGAGGTTCAGATTTCCCTTGTTCGTAGGGAGTGTCTTTGGAGGCCTAATTTCCCTGTCTACATTCCGAATAGTAATCAAATAATAACGTCTTACAAGACAGGATATTCTTTTGTTTATACGTACCTTTTTACTCTAGGGTTTAGACCTCTCATTGATCCAGTCATAATTGAATTTTGTTGTTTCTTCAATATCTGCTTAGGAAAAGTTGGTCCGCTTGTGTGGTGAGTTGTCGCATGTCTTAGGAGTTTAGCTTCTTTAGCCTCGGTTCCTTTTACTTTCAACCATATTATTCATCTCTACTCTCCTGCCTTGTTTCGTCAAGGGGTTTTTACTCTGACTGCTAGGAGCAAAAGAGTGCTGGTAACCCCTGGAGATGATAAGGATAGGGGTTGGTACCTCCGGTATGTTGCTGTACCCACTGTTGGTTTAGTGGGTGAAGAAAATCTTCCCTTCCCTGAGAAGTGGAATCGTGCACGTGAGTATGCTTTAGCTCACATCTATTTACTTTTCCTCGTTCTGACTTGAGATGTTTTACTAACACCGTATTTGTTTCTTCTTCTCTCAACAATCATGGGTATTGTTGAGAATGTATCCGGTATCCGTGATTGGGTAGAAAAATTATTGTCTGTTGCTCCTTTAGAAGAGAGATCTTGGAAGTACTTCACTGGGAAGTACGGTTGGCATGTAAAGACCCACGGTAAGTGAAGCTTTTGTTCTTGCTTCTTTCCTTACTTGAGTCTCTTCTTTCTTTGTCGCTTAACTTTTTTCCCTTTTGATAGGGTTCTCTGCTCGTGGGGTGTCTGCTTCATCTATCCCGAAGATGTCTTTGTCCCAGGCCCAAGAGATTATTGTTGGTTCATCTTCCTCGAAGAGGAAGATTGGTGAGTCCCGTTCCGTAGAAGAAGAATAAGAGGAGGTTACTTTGGTGCTCAAGCCATGGAGAAGGCGGGTGGTTTCGGACGATGAGTCTACACCCATGACTTTTCCTTCCGTGTCTCTGGTTGAGCCCTCTACCTTCGAAGATGTTTCACATTCCCCCATTCATAAGTCTGTAGATTACTTGTTCCATGAAGGTTTTGACCTTGCTCCTGATGATGTCCCTTTGGCTGATGTTTTTCCTGCTTTATAAGAGAAGCTATCTCATCTGCTCATTTGGCTATTACGGCTTCTGTTGTTGCTTTGCCCGTGGCCTCCTCAACTCTTCAATCCTCCGTGCCTGCTGATTTTTTCGTGGCTTCTCCATTTCCTCAACCCTCTGTGCCTGTTGTAGCTTCATCTTTGCCTGCTTCCATGCCTTCCGTTAGGGAAGTAGGGTCTTTCAGTAGAGAGATGCGGCAGGTGATAATAAAGGTTCCAGCTGAGGGGAATCTTTTCAAGAAAACGGGTGAACCCGAAGTGTGGCTCAAGCCTTTGATAGGTCCCACTGAGAAACCAAGCTAGCCAGCCATAGTGCTCTTACATGGGCCAATGAAGTCGTGCATACCTCTTTGAAAGTATGGTGCAGGTTATCCTCTTTCATTTTCGTATATGAAATTTATCATATCTATTGGTTTATTTCTTGTAGATTAATCTTATAGGCATAGAGCTCATGAACAGGATCTCAAATACGGATCAGGAGACAAAAGAGTTGCAGGTCGATGCTGATAACTGGAAAGCACAATATGATAGCCTAAGAATTGACATGGATGCCTTAGAAGAGGAAAGGATTACCTTGAAGCGGCAGATGAGGCTCATGGAGGCAGAACTGGAAGTAGAGAAGGCTTCTTCCAGTCAGGTTGATAAAGACAAGAGTATTCTGGAGTCCTCATTGTTGAGCAGCTATCCCGCGCCTCAGAGGAGATTAGAGACTTAAAAAACTTGTTGGGGCAGAAGGAGGAATACTCAGGCGAGCTCGTGCAATCACTCACCCGTACTCAAGAGGATCTTCGTAATGATTTAGATAAAGTTCAAACTCTGGAGGAGTCGATTGTACCGTTAAGGGCCGCCCATGAAGCTGCTGAAAAGGAGAAGGACGGATCGAGAGTTGAGTTTCAAGTATGGGCAAGGGATTATGAAGATCTTGAATAGGTGGTTGTTGTTGATGTGAGCTTGGCGTATATGAATTCTCGCCTTGACACATTGACGGAAATGAGTCAAGAGGGTTTCGACCTTAGTGCTGAAATAGCTAAAACTAAGGAAGTCATGGAGAAGGCTCAACAAGGTCATAACCTTTCTTCACCTGATGGTGAGACTCCNACGGCTAAGTACAAGTTAATACTTAGTTTTTACTTAGTCGTTGTAATATATTAATGCTAGTATGACTTTTGTTTTCCGTAGAGTTTTTGTTTCACTCTTTAAGTCTTTTGCATGCTTCATTTTTCGAGGTTTTAGTTTTACCTCTAAGTTTTGCATATAGAATGTTTTAGATTACTCGTACCTTTTCGTAATAGGCACGGTGTCATATTAAATGTGTGCCTTTTCTGTAGTAGGCATAATTTATGGAAGAGGGCCTCTTTTTGATCGACACTTAATGAAGAAGACGTCTCAACTTCATAAAGGTGTAATAATGCAATAGAGTGATAGGAATTTCTCACATATTTAAGAATGTTTCTGAGGAAAGTTTTTTTTTTTTTTGTTTGAACTTTCACAACTTTTTACATGTGTTTGATTATCGTCTAAAACTCATGTTGTAACTGTTTTCTTTTAACAGATTTGATATACACTTGTATTTTGTAATTTTTTTTCGTATGTAACATTTTTTTCGAGTAATTACAAGGGAGCAACTATTTTTCATTAGTAACAGTTATTATAAGAATTGTGGTTTTTATCTGCAACTGTTTTTGTTGGAAATAGTTTTCTAATAAGTACGAGGGAAATGTTTTCTTATTCGTAATTTTTTTCTTTGATAACAGTTTTCTATATGAGTACAAAGATTTCGTAACTGTTTTTAATCATAACAGTTTTTGAATGAGTACATTGATGATGATCGTTTACCCCTAACTTTTTTTGTTACAACAGTTTTGAATAAGTATAAGGATGTACATTTCTTCCTCATGACTAATATTTTGCCTTTCAACCTGAACATGTTCGAAGGTTTTTTGAATTTTTGCATTAGGCTTTGTATTTGGATGACTCTTTTGATCTCGTTCGATTCTGCTCGTATCACTTGTCTCGTTGGGTAGATGGGTCTTCAGACTCTAGCTTTTGACTTTATGATAGTATTCTTTGCTTCATCTTAGCCTTTCATACTGTATAGTCCCCCAAGTGTTTGAGCTTTGAAGAATGAGATCTCGAGCACTTGATTATTCCTTCCCTGTGGTCCTTTTCCTGAAAAGGAAAAACATTCCAGACTCGAAGGTATATAGTTTTTTAGATGATGACAGCTTAACCCTTTAAATTGTCCATCAGAAAGTGTAACCCTAGACCGGGAATTGTAATATTTCCTCGCGTCTTTGCAGGTCTAATATCATCATCTGGTTATGGGTTAGCATTATGCCTATCATCTAAAAAAGTTAGGTAAAATTTTTAAATGTTCAAAATAAAATCAAGCGTGTGATACCTGACCGGGGGTACTTCTTTTCCTTAGAAGTAATACTTCTTTAGGTGGATGGTGTTCCAGCTTGTTGGTAGAACTCTTCCGTCAATAGCTTCCAACTCATAGGCGCCCTTCCCAGTTTGGATTTAGCTTTCCTGCGCCTGCTTCTTTCGTTGATTGAAAGACTTTTTTGGGGACGAAGTCCCCAATTTTAAAGTACCTGAGATGAGATTTACGGTTGTAATAACGCACTATGCTTTGTTTTTGAGCTGCCATCCGTATTAGTGTTGCTTCTCTCCGTGGTTCGAGCGGGTCTAGATTGGTCCTCAATTCATCGTCGTTTGCTTCCTCCATGTTTGTTTCAAACCTTATGCTTGGTTCTCCAATCTCCACAGGTATTAAGGCTTCTGATCCATAGACAAGTGCGAACTGGGTTTCTCCCGTGGCTATTTTTGAAGTTGTTCTGTATGCCCATCGTACCGCTGGTAACTCATCAGGCCAGTTTCCTTTGGCTTTATCCATCCGCTTCTTTAGATTGTTGATGATGACATTATTCGTTGACTCAACTTGACCATTATCCACGGGGTGGTATGGCGTTGAAGTGATCCGCTTGATTTGCCAACTTTCGAAGAATTCTGTGATTTGCGAGCCTATGAATTGTGGGCCATTATCGCACACGATCTCTTTTGGTATCCCAAAGCGGCATATTATGTTTCGCCATAAGAAGCTTTTAACTTCCTTTTCTCGCACTTGTTTGAACGCTTCTGCCTCTACCCATTTTGTAAAATAGTCGGGTTAGCATGAGCAAAAATCGTACATGTCCTTTAGCTATGGGAAGAGGTCCTAGTATGTCCATACCCCATTTCATGAAAGGCCATGGGGATACTATTGGATGCAATAATTCCGCTGGTCGATGCATGTTATTGGCAAACCTTTGGCACCTGTCGCATTTGGATACGAAGTTCTCGGCTTCTTCTTCCATCTTAGGCCAATAGTATCCAGCTTTGATTAGGGTTTTCACTAAGGATCTCACCCCTGAGTGATTTTCATAGTGTCCTTCGTGGACTTCTTTCATCACAAATTCCATTTGGTTAGGTCTGAGGCATTTAGCTAGGGGTCCTCTGAACATCTTGCGATAAAGCGAGTTGTGAATAAGGCAGTACCGTGCAGCTTTGCGGCGAAGTGCTTGAGCTGCTTTCCTGTCTTCAGGTACGGTGCCATTCTGCAAAAAATTAAGAATTTCGTTTCTGCAGTCCCAGGTTAAGTTGTTGAAATTTACCTTATTCTTGTCCTGGTCGATCGTTGATTGGAACAGATGGACGACAATTGCATTGTCCTTGTTTGTTACTTATGTGACTGCTGCGAGGTTAGCTAATGCATCTGCTTCTGTACTTTCCTCTCTAGGTATTTGCATTACCTTACATGTTTTGAATTGTCTCACGAGCTCTCGTGCTTTTTCAAGATACTGTTGCATTCGAGTCTCTCGAGCGATGTAAGTCCCCTACATCTGATTTACTACCAGTTGGGAGTCGTTGTTGATCACGATTTTCTCGATTGAGAGTTCCTGTGCGAGTTCAAGCCCTGCAATAACAGCTTCGTACTCTGCTTCATTGTTAGTTATAGGATAAAACTTGATAGCTTGCCGTGTCTTTTCACCCATGGGTGATATTAAGACTATGCCTAAGCTGGAACCTTTTATATCTGAGGAGCCATCGGTGAATAGGGTCCATAGTCCCGGATTAGCACCGTGAAAAAGTTGTAACTCTTTTTCTACTTCTGGGATAATTCTATTACTAAAGTTATCAACAAAATCAGCTAGTATTTGAGACTTAATTGCATTCCTAGGTTGATAGATTATTTCATGCTCACTTAATTCTATAGCCCACTTGGCTAATCTTCCTAACAATTCTTGGTTATGCAGAATACTTCTAAAAGGATATGATGTCATAACGGTGATTGGGTGACATTGAAAATATGGTCATAATTTTCTAGATGTCATTATTAAAGCTAAGGCTAATTTTTTCCAGATGTGGGTATCTAGTTTCAGCATCTAGCAAAGTTTTACTTACATAGTAGATAGGTGATTGCTTACCTTTTTCTTCTCTTACCAGTACTGCACTTAAAGCAATTTCTAAAACAGCCAGGTAGATGTACAATATTTCCCCTTCTTTTGGCTTTGAAAGCAGTGGTGGTTTCGATAGATAAATCTTCAAATTATTGAGGGTTTGCTGACATTCTTCAGTCCATTCAAACTGATTCTGCTTTTTGAGAACTGAGAAGAATTTAAA
>MDKI01167680.1:0-114383 GCA_005239505.1 Nicotiana paniculata
CATGAACGTGACAGAAAAATTGATGCAAAATTGGGGACGCAATTCATATCCTCAAAGCGGAAGTAAAAGTGGTGAAGTAGCAGAGTTTCCACGACTATAAATAAGGCGCTTGTTGGGAGGCAACCCAGCCTGTATATCTTTTTCATTATTTTCTTAGTGTCAAGTTTTGTGTTGTATTTATTTTGCACAGTAGGGGAAGTCTGAGTACCCAAAAGTTGTAGTTGAGGGGCATGTTTGAGCTTAAGTGTGGGGTCATCCCGACTCTAAAGATTGAGAATCATGTCCGAGCTTGGCCCGAGAGGGTCTCAGGGAGTATTTCTCACCCTTGTTTTAATGTTTTTCTTTGTGATCATGCATCTAGGACTATGCATAACATAAGTGTGGGGTTAATTGTATAAACTTATTGCTTTTTAGAAAAATCTCGGACTTTTCCCAACGATGGATCTGTTGGACAATTTTCTTGAGGGATAAAGTCCGATTAAAAAAAATTCCAAAAAGATATTTTTTTTTTTAGGATAGGTAGGGAGTATCCCTTGGTTTTTCTTTGGGCACCGGTTCTTTTCCAAGGGTGTAGCTTTAACCGGGCACTTTAAATTATTATTTTTAGAGTAGTTAGGAATAAACTGAGTAACTTAGAAATACCCTATGACATGTTTGATGCCGGCATATTAGGTTATGACATACATTCTGCTTTCCCTTATATTTGGTTTGACATGTGATGCCTGAGTAAAAATAAATAGCCTATTCTTTGACTCCTTAGCTCAGTTGTTTGACTTGTATGCTACATAGTGTGATATTGCTTAATTCTCTCAATTTTGTGTGCTTTCTTAACTTGAGAGTTGAATAAAACCGTTGTGATTAAGTCATGTTCAATGTGTGAGTGATATTTAGTGATTTTCTATGCTATCCTATGTAGTCTAAAACTTGCCCCGTGTGTTAATCAAAGGGAAATTGTAGGTTATGCTAGTCTAGGAGATGACGTAGGCAGTTTCTTGCTTGATCATGGATGTGCTTGTCACATAAGAATTAAAATTTTCCATTGCTAGCCCCTTTGAGCCTTTAGACCTTTTCTTTGGTACCCACATTACAAGTCGTACCCCTATTTTGTTCTTAAATTGATATTTTTGTACCTTTTCCTCTCAAGGCACTTAGTCGCCAAAAGAAGTAAGGTGAGATATTGGGGATTAACTTTTGAGTGGAGCCATGGAAATACCTGTTAGTGCACTAAAAATTATATTCAAAAGTCACTAGCCATTGAATCTTCATGTATGCAGTGTGTGTAGGAAAGAAAAAAATGATATTAAAAGTATGTACAAAAAGATACACACTTCCAATTTTTATTAATTTGTGCTAGTGAAAATATAGAAGTGCTTAATTAAAAAGGGGCTATGTTGAATATGAATTGTGGCAAGAGAATTTGTTGAGAAGAATACGTGTTGAGTTGTGAAGGTAGTGTATTAAAGTGCCGAGGAGGGTTAGTCACTATTCCTAAAAGTCCTAATTGATCCTAGATTTGGTTAATTTGAATTAGTGGAGATCTACACTAAGGTCAAGCTTATGTTACGACCACGGGATGAATATGAATTCTTTGTGAGAGTGAGGGAAATTATTCAATTGTGTGATGTCCTTAAATTATGTTCAAAAGCATATTTTAGTGTGTGGACTAGTTATATTCACTCTTTTGTTGTTGGTTAGGGCACATGATCTCATGAACGATTTGTAATGTTGAAACTTTCTTGTTGGGTAGGTGCGTGAATTGAGAGGGCTTAGCAGTTGCAAGTTGACTCTTGAGGTTGAATGGTTGCAATTAGGCTGTTGGTATGATTGATTAAATTGTTATATTTGGGCATGTTTAAAGAAGGGGAAGAATGTCAAATTGTGTATATTCATACTTGGTTGACGGTATCAATCATAGTCAAGGGGTAAGGTGTGTGATTGAAAAGTAAAATAATCCTTGATAATGAACCTTGTACTTGTTTAATGGTAGTAGATTGTCCCATAGCTCGAGGACGAGCAAGAGTCTAAGTGTGGGGTGTTGATATTTAGCTTAAAGTGTATATATTTCTATGTATATCACCTCGTGTTTTAATTTTTTTTTGTGCGTTTTAGATGTTAAATATGATGATTTATATTAATTTGAAGTGTTTTTATGTTTAGGAATGATTCGGGATCAATCGGGGGCGAAACGCGCGAAATTTGAGCCAAAACGGACGAAAATGCAAAAACCGCGCAAAGTGGCGATTTTGGGCGCCACAGGCAGCGCCCAGCCCTACTTGTGACGCTAGAGGCAGTACATAAAATTGGGGCAGCGCCCGGCGCTGTCCAGGGCGCCAGTGAAGAGTTTTTTGACCTATTTTTCCCGGGACACGGTTATTTCGGCCATAAACCTACCCAACACGTATAAAAGCAAGTCTAACCTTATTTTTGAAGGAGGCTAACATATTTTGAAGAGGAATTCACGTGGAGGAGCACACACCACGCTTGAAGGAGGCTTCTGCCTAGTTTTTCTTATCTTCTCTTCCTTTAATTTCATAGTTTATTAGTTCTAGAGTTTTGGGTGCTACATGAACATTGTAGTTTGAAGCTTGAATTGTTCTTATTATTTTATCATATTGGTTTATTTGTTAAATCTTGCGCTTAATTATTTGATTGCTTGATCACCAATTGAATATTACCTACGTATCTAGGATTGAACTCGGGAGAGGGAATTCTAGATTGTATATAAGATTGGGTAGAGAAAGATCTTAACCCTTCAGGGGAGAGGATTTGCGGTTAGGATAGGAATATACCTAATCGCCTTGCTTGGCTATTATACGAAAATTATTAATGCGTTCTTTTTAATCCTAATTTCATAGGAATATAGGCGTTAGGTTAGCTTGAATAGGAGAGTTGTACTTCGGGAGAAGGCTACGAGCAATATTAACCTCGTCAATCAATAAACCAGATAAATTAATTAGATGATTTAAGAGGAAAACTCAACAGGATTGTTTGCTAACCCATAGCTCTAGAAGATTGGCTCTTATTGAATTCGTGTCTAATTTCACCAATTTGTTTCTTTAATTTCATAGTTCATTATTCTAGATTAATTTTAGTTAAATATTCATACTTTAGTATTCTCTTGAATAGATTAATTGTTTGGGTTTAATTTAGTTGATAGTTAATCACAAGTCCCTGTGGGTATAATATCTAGACTTACAATCCTATATTACTTGTCGACCACGTATACTTGCATGTGCATTTGAGACTAACAGAGGGTCTGTAGGAAAATATGGGACTTGGGCTTGTGCCCGGAATTTAATTCCGAGGTCTCAAGCCCGAGAAATGAATTTTTGAGTAAAATTGTCTTCTGAAAATATTTAAGGAAATTGAAAATGAAATATGATTAGAAAGTGATGGTATCGGGCACGTATTTTGGTTTAGGCGCCCAGTACAGGTCATATATATGGTTTAAACACTTTTTGTGCAGTTTGGTTGAGATCGAATTTCGTTCGACGGGTTTCGGACTTAAAATGGAAAATTTGATGTTTTATGAAATTTGATAGAATTCATGGATTTTGAGGCCTAATTCGATGTATATGATGTTGTTTTTGCAATTTGATCACACAGATAAGTTTGTAGGATGTTGTGGGAGTTATCTGTGAAATTTGGTATCATTCCGAGTTGTATAGGTCAGTTCGGCACATTGTTAGCGAGTTTAGAAACCTTAAAATTCCTAAATTTGGTTCTTGAAGTTTGGGGTGTGATTTCGAGTTTTAGCATTGTTTTGAGTGTTCCGAAGGCTCGAGCGGGTCTGTAATATGATTTGGGACTCGTTGGTATATTTGGACTAGGGCTCGGGTGGACCCAGGTGCCTTCTGAGCACCTAACGGGGTTAAAAACCAGCAAACAAGGCTACTGGTGCACCTACTCTGGTGTGACCGCAGGTGCGGTCCCAGGCATCGCAGGTGCGATCACCAGTGGCCTGGCCAGCCATCGCAGGTGCGAGACAGTAGGTGCGGTCTCCACTTCGCAGGTACGATCCCAGACCCCCTAGCCCGATTCCGCATGTGCGAGATTCCACTCGCAAGTGAGAGACCGCAGGTGCGGTCCCCAGAGCCACAGGTGCGAGTTCACTGTTCAGGCAATGAGTTTTGAAAACGGGTTTTAAACCCATTTTTCTCATTTTCCATCTTCTTCCTTAGGCGATTTCCTCCATTTTTAAGACCTATCAACCAGGTCTCATAAGGTAAGTGAATTCCACCTGGAAATTTGTTTCATGCATGCATCCTAGCCTAATTAACTACATAAACTAGTGCAAAAATTCAAGAAATTGGGTAGTAACCTAGAACTTGTGATCACTTTAGAATTTTCTGTGAATTGGCCATGAAATCAAGTAAAAATCGATATTTATGATCCTTAGGCTTTGGGTGAATGTTCCCTTCGAGAATTTCAAGAATCTGAGCGAGCGGGCCGGGGTCGAATTTTGATAATTTTGGAAGAATGCTAGGAAATGGATAATTAGGCCATGTAATTGAATCATTTAATCCTTATTGATAGATTTGATTTGATTATGTCCATATAATACCATTCCGGAGTCGAATTCTAAATGAAAGGCGGTGTTAGAGGGTTGATTGCTATACTTTGGACACGAGGTAAGTGTTTGGTCTAACCTTAACTTGAGGGAATAGGAGTTGAGTATTATTTGCTATTTGCTAATTGTCAAATACGATGTATAGGCATGGTGACGAGTATCTATACATTGGTGTCTAGCATGACTGTGAGTCCCTATATTGTGAATATTCTGACTTTGTTTTAATTTCTATGCCTAATTCAAGATTTATATACGTTGTAAAGGGAATGTGAAGGGAATTGTAATCTTTAAACATCTTTGGAGCATTGGCTCAAATTGTGAAACGAATGATGAAGGAATATGAGATAATTACATCCTTTGGAGCATTGGCTCGAATAATAGAATAAATTATGGAAATGAAAGTGAAAGAACTAGAAAGAGTTATTGAAATGTACCCTTGCCGGGTCATCGTTGTATAGTTCCCTTGCAAGAATTTAATTGTTTAATTGGTGTTCCCTTGCCGGGATTTAATTGTTTAATTGATGTTACCTTACCGGGATTTCTATTTTTACTCTGTTTATTTCCTTGCCCTTGTTTGTGATTGTTGTTTGGGTGAGGAAGAGTGTTAAAGCACGAAGGGTGATGTCGTGTCGTGTTTTATATTATTATGCACGAGGGGATATTCCGTGCCATGTTTATATTTATTATGCACGAGGGGATATTCCGTGCCATGTTTATATTGATTATGCACAAGGGGATATTCTGTCATGTTTTATATTATTATTATGCACGAGGGGACATGTTGTGCCGCATCTTTCACTGTTTAATCTGTGTTGTCATTTCCCGTTAGTAATTTCAGATATTTCAGACTGTTGTTTTTATTTCTGTCATTTCAGTATTTGCTATCTCTTACCCCCAACATGTTCTCCCTGTAATTGTATTCTTGTTTAGTTTCTGCTATACTATTGAACTGCACAGGTACACTTGGTTGTCGTGTCTTAGCCTCGTCACTACTTCGCCGAGGTTAGGCTCGGCACTTACTCAGTACATGGGGTCGGTTGTACTGATGCTACACCTGTTCTTCATAATGTTTTGCAGATTACGCAGTCGGACCCGGAGGATATCATTAGTGGGAGTGTCTTCCAGCTTATCATATAGGCTTCAAGGTATACCCGTTGGCGGTCATGGGCCTTGGCGTCTCTTCCATCCCTTTGTCTTCACTTCTGCCTTGTTTTTTCCCTATTTCAGAGACAGCTATGTATTCTCTTTTCAGACTTGTGTTTAGCACTCTTATAGACAGTTCGTGAGTTTGTGACTCCAGGTTTTGGGAAAATTTACGCGTTGTTGTATTATGTTGTCCTTATTTGGCTTGAAACCATATTTATTCCGCTGTTAAATTGTGAACCGTTTAGTTTATCCTATTAAATTGATGTTAATATGCTAGTTTATCTATACACGTTGGCTTGTCTAGCGGGTTCAACGTTAGACTCCATCATGGCCCGACGGTGGGATTTCGGGGCGTGACACATATCCAGATTTTTCTAGTGAACCAAGGAACATTCAGTTAGGACTGTGTGCGGATGGCTTCATGCCTTTTCTGTATATGCAACATTATATTCATGTTGTCCTGTCTTTCTTACACCTTATAATCTACCACCCGAGTTGTGCGTGACTAGTCCATATATATTCTTAAATTGTATTATCCCCGGTCCACATAATCCGAAAAGTTTGAATGATGTATATTTGCAACCTTTGATTGATGAGCTAAAACAATTGTGGTATGATGGTGTTGAAACATATGAAAAATCAACCAAGCAAAATTTCAATTTGCGTGCTAATTTAATGTGGACTATTAAAAAAATTCCTGCATATGGAATGTTGTCCGGGTGGATGACTGATGGGAAACTAGCATGTCCTTACTGCATGGAAAATAGTAAAGCGTTCACTTTGAAACATCGCCGAAAGCAATCATGGTTTGATTGTCATCATCAATTCTTGCCTCCTGATGATGAGTTTAGAAGGATGAAAAATGCATTCAAAAAGAATAAAATGGAATATGATTCTCCTCCTCCGATACATTCAGGTGAGGAAAATTGGGAGAGGGTCCAGAATTTCAGTAAAGTTACTGAAGCTCCACCTTATAGATTCCCCGGATACGGTGTTACTCAAAATTGGACGAAACAGTGTATATTTTGGGAGTTGCCTTATTGGCAGGATAATCTTCTTCGTCACAACCTTGATGCCATGCATATTGAGAAGAATTATTTTGAAAATTTGTTCAACACAGTGATGGATGTTAAAGATAAGACAAAGGATAACTCGAAGGCTAGAATGGACTTACAAAAATATTGCAGGAGGCTTGAATTATACTTGAAGACAACAAACAATGGTAAGATATTCAAGCCCAAAGCAAGTTACACATTCACTTTAGAGGAAAGACGGAAAATTTATGATTGGGTTATGCGTCGAATCTTGGAAAAAAAGTTGATATGGAAGTAAGGAAGTTGAGCCATTTGAAAATTCATGACTGTCATGTTTTCATGGAGACCTTAGTGCCTATTGAATTTTGTGGTTTTCCTGAAAGAATCTGGAAACTCATCACAGAGATTAGTTTGTGTTTCAAAGACTAGTGTTCTACCACATTAAGGGAAGAAAACCTACTACAGATGGATCAGAACATTCGTGTAACTTCTAGTAAGATGGAAAAGATATTTCCATGTGATTTTTTGGATGTGATGGAACACCTTCCAATCCACCTTGTACACGAGGCACGACTTGGAGGAAATGTTCAATGCAGATGGATGTATCCCTTTGAGAGGTAATATTATAAGTTTGATGTAATTTTCTGTTTTATTTGAATGTTCTTGGCTAACATGAAATTATGTAGGACAATTGGAAAATGCAAATAATTTGTTAATCAGAGGAATAGGATTGAAGGATCTATATGAGAAGCTTAACTTGCAAAGGAAACTGCTCATTTTTGTTCTTGTTATTTTGGGAGTAATGTGCCATGTGCTAGGAATACGCCCAATAGGCACACAGTCGAATGTGTGAATGATCTATAATATCCGCCTATGTCCATATTCAATCAACCCAGCCGATGTTCTAAGGATGTTAGAAAGAGAAGTTTGAGTGATATGGAGTACAAGTCAGCTACACTTCATGTGTTGCTAAATTGTCCCGAAGTTGTACCATTTCTCAAGTAAGTATTGATTTATTAGTTATTAAAATATAAAATTTACTGTGGTTACATCTCGATGCAACTACTAAAAATATTTGATGCGTCACATTCACTTCGTGGGTCAATTTGGCCATGATGTTGTATATACGAGATTTGATACGAGGTTCAAACAATTTGTAAGTTTATCCTGATAATGTTCTAACACTATGTAGGTAAACAATGTTTGTAAGTTATGCTAACTTATGAATTTTTTAAACAATATATAGGTAAATGATCCAAATGATGGTGTAAATAAATTTTTGAAAGATATATCTTGGGGACATGGGCTTCAGGTCACAACAATGTCTTAGTACGTAGTGAATGATTATAAGTTCCATTCAGAGGATTGCTCTAAAAATAAAAATAGCAACAACATCAGGGTATGGGTTCAAGGTGGTGATTATTGTGGTGTGCTCAAAGAAATAATAGAACTAGAATATACAGGTTGGACATATAAGAAATTTATACTCTTTAGATGCAAGTGATTTGACCCAAATCCAATAAGAGGTACAAGAGTACACAACCAATGAGGTTAATCGTACGAGGGAGTATGATCTCTATCATCCTACCATAATTGCACATAATGTTAGGCAAGTGTATTATGCTCCTTATCCATTGGGCGGCATAAGTCCGATGGGTGGGTTTTAATAAAAACTAAGCCTTTCGGTAGGGTGGAAGTCGAGTGTGTTAGATGTTTCATATCAAAACGATATCTCTAGTGTTCACCAAATAGTGGGCGATCAGTTAGAAAGTGATTTGGAACATCCTGAACACATATTGGAAGAAGTTGATATAAATGAAGTAACAATTATAGAATATGAGGACGAAGAATCAACTAATCTCAAACAAGTGAGGAAGAAGAATTCTCAGACGAGGAACAATACGTCGATGAACTTTAAAAAGTTGGTTTTTTAAATAACTCTCCTTTTATAGCTAGTTTCTTATATGTTTCAATCTAAATATGTATTATATTATGCAGATGACATGCAAGGGTCAAGGTAACAATGACCCTACTGGTTCTCGGGGTCAAGAACAGGCTAGGAAGGGAAAGAGGAGGGTAGAAAATAATACTCCATCTTTTCCACCCTCTTCAGAGATGCCAATGCCTATGCCTATGTCTTATCCTCCACCCCATGGCTATATTGAGATGCCACAGCATCACGAGCCCTTCACCTTCATGCAGTCACCAGGTCTTTCATCATAGGGCCATAAGACTATAAGTCCGGCATACAGTCCAACTGCCTCATGACCACGTGGATCGCATCAATCCATGTCGCAGTCACATGGATCACATCCATCCATGTCACAGCCACTCGGGTCACAACCATCAGTATCACAGCCACTTGGGGTCCATCCAGCTATGTCACAGTTACAAGGATCGTAGCCATCTTCATCAGCGACTCACATATGCCTCTGATATACATGTTTCGGACGGTGATGATGATGATGACGAGGAGGTGCATTATGATTCATATGGCAGGATCATCATAGTCCCTGAGGGTGATAGGTAAGAGTTATTTGTTATTTTTACATTTACTATTTTGTAAAGTTTATTCTAATATATTAATGTGTTTTTTTGTTAATTGCAGTTTCATCCCGACTAATAAGACTACGAGGATAATCACCCAAGCCATCAGAAAGCTTTATGATGGCCCTTATGCGACTTGGACTGATTTCCCATTCTCGCTGAAGGAGCAAATTTTTAATCAATTTAAGGTATAAATGTTCTTTTAAACAATTTAATTATTTATATTTATGATATTTCCATATAATATTTAACTTTTAAAATTAAGAGAAAGTGTGTATGGGAATATCGCTATAGCACGGAAGTGGCTGCAAATTTTCATCACAAAGCTCGCAAGCGATTATCGCATACTTTCTCTGAAGCTAGAAAGAAGAACAAGAAGCCTAACTGGTTACTTCAAAATTTATGGGATGATTTTCAAAGGCAATGGCTTACCGCAAAGTTCTTATAGAAGAGAGAAAAAGGAAAGAAAGCTCGCGCATCTGAGAAGGGAGGCTCCTTGCACACTGGAGATGCGATAAGCCTAGGGACAATAAAAAGAAGATGTGTACGTAATTGCTTAATTTATTTTAATTTTCAAAGTATATCTATTATGTTTATTAACTAAATTAATTTGGTTTTAGGAAAAGAAGTTGGGGCATCTAATGAACCAAGATGAGCTATTCAAGGAGACACATATTGTAAAGAAGAACAAAGAAAAGGATCAAGAAAGGTGGGTCGAGGACAGGGCCTCGACTGTATATGTAAACATTCACTTCTCATTAAGTATATTAATTTACTTTTATATAAATTTTGAAATACTAATTCAATTTAAATTTTCGTATAAGGTCGCTACCAAACTAACATGGAGGAATTCATCCGCACTCAGCCAACTGGTGAATCGGGCGAGCCAACCCAACCTTCGGATGAGGATGCTGAAAGAATATGGATGGAGTCTGTTGGCGGTCCAAAATGGGGGAAGGTATATGGGCTTCCTACTAAGTAATTCTATCACTATAAGTGTAGAATGCAAGGAATAGGGACTTCATCGCAAGGCGAGCAACTTAATGGGGAGAGCCTCTCCGCTATGCAGCAGACTGTGACAAAGATCACATCCGAGCTAGAAGCGGCCAAGGAAAGAGAAAGGGATAGAGATGCTCAATTCCTTGGCATGCAAGCACAAATCAGAACTCTCCTATCTACTGGAGCTTTCTCGTTGCCCATGTCTCGTGAGTCATCTCCAGATGCTCGACCTGCACGTGAGCGTTTCTCCCGTCCTCCCTGTGATCATTCCTCCCGTCCTCCCCATGGTCGTTCTTCCCTTCCTCCACAAGACCCTTCTCTATACCGTCTTGTAGATGAAAGTTCATCAGACGGTGGTGATGATGTTGTACAAAATACTCCTTGACTTTTATCTAATTTGAACTAGACAAATAGAACCGGTTTTGAACTAGTTGTAATAAGCTTTAACTTGGTTTTGTTAGTTTAGTTTGTTAGTTCTTTTGAACTTTAGTTTTGTTAGTTTTAATGTGTTTATTGAATTGTGTTGTTGTTGTTGTTGTTGTTATTGTGTTTTAGGGATTTTGGTATTGAATTGTGTTGTATTTATTGAATTGTACTGTTAGTTAGGGATTTTGGTATGCTGACTGTCACGACCCAAAATCCTAACTTAGGTCGCGATGGCGCGGGGTGAGGTAAGCCAATACTCAATTTACTAAGGGTTCTTTCTTATTAGATTAAATATTTCAACATATACTTAGTTTTTAAAAATTAAAACATAAATCGACAAGGATAATTAGCCAGTTTTTAATCAAAAGCGTTCATGAGGAGCCGTGAGCCAATATATATATACAGACCCGTAGTCCATAATAACTATCACGTGTGTGCCAGGAACTATTGTCACAAGTCCTACGGGCATACTAACAGAATATACAAAAGATATAATATATAGTCCCACTGTCTGAAAGAAATAGACGGGAAATAAGCAAAAGAAAACCCCATGGTGCTACCGGAGATCGCCAGGAGAAAGTAGCTCACCGTGAAGTCAGGTCCGTCTATAATCAGAATCAAGCTCCGGTCTGACAACTAAATGCACCAGCCTCAGAACCTGTACAATTAAGTACAAAAGCGTAGCATGAGTACATAAATATATATGTACCCAGTGAGTATCCCGCCTAACCCCGAAGAAGTAGTGATGAGAGGTCGACATGGCACTCACTAAGGTCCAACAATATAATTTAGCAGAATATGATGAAAACGGTAGGCATGTAAAGGCAGTGAAGCAGCAAATATATACAAGGCATTGAAATCCAAGGAAGTACTGGAAATAAATAAAAATTTACTACTTCACCTTCCCCTAAATATTTGTCAAATCAGTGTCCATGAATTTAGTAATAAATAAATCATGCGCATACAGGATAAGGACAAGCGATCGGAGTCGTAAGATACTCTTGTCCGTGCACTGCCGAGGGTCGAATGGCCCGAACCATAAGTGCACCTTTCCATAAAGCTCACATATATGCACTGTCGAGGATCGAACGGCCCCAACCATAAGTGCATCTTACAATCCGTCGTGGCGTACGACTCGTGCCCATAAGAGTGGGGGAAATCAAACTCCGCTCGTGAAATGAAAATTTCGAAGCGGTCATATGCACACACAATATTCCTTTTTAAATTACTTTTCAGTAAACAATTCCTTACAAATTTTCTCAAATTCCATGATCTCAGGGAAATAAGCCGCATGTAACATTTAATTTATTAAGCATATAGTTCATTTCAAGTAAATCACAAGGCATGATGTGGACCTGACTACCCAGACATAATACCAATAGCCGCTACGTACGGACTCTCGTCACTTTGTACGTACGTAGCCCCCACAATTATCACACATAGCATTTAAAACACCTACGGGGACAATTCACTCTTACGAGGTGAGAAAGGAGACTCACCTCGCGTCGCACCTACTCCCCGAGTCAACATCGGGCCCGCATGCTCGGATTTTAAAAATTCTTGAAGGAAACACTCACCCATAACCTAAGGATCATTAAAATATGATTTTTGTATGATTCCATAGCCAATTCACGGGAAATTCTCCAAATTTTTGAAATCCCTAGGTTACTACCCAATTCCTTAATTTTCCACTAATTAGGTAGTTAATTCAACTAGGAATTCATGCATTAACTAACTTTAGGGTAGAATTCACTTACCTTTTTAGTAGCTAGGTCGTGGAGCTCTTTCCCAATCTTTCAAGGTCTCTAATGGCGGAAGAAAATGGGGTGAAATGAAATAATCCCGTGTCTTAAAGAACTTTCTGCCTACTGTGGTTCCGCACCTGCGGCTCAAGGACCGCACCTGCGGTCTCGCGCCTGCGAGAAAAGACTCGCACCTGCGGAAGAGGGGAAAGGGGCCTGGGCTCGCACCTGTGGAGAGGAGCTCGCACCTGCGGCTCCGCTCCTGCGGATATTGTCTGCACCTGCGAGAAATGGGCAGCCTCACCTAAAGTTTCACCTGCGAGGCAAGGACCGCATGAGTGGTCTCGCACCTGTGACTGGGCAACCGCACCTGTGGTCACACCAGATCAGGTGCACCAGCAACTGCTTCAGCTGGTTTTTGGCCTCGTTTGGTGCCCGAGAGGCACCTGGGCCCACCCGAGCCCCTGTCCAAATATACTAACAAGTCCCAAATCATAATACGGACTCGCTCGAACCTTCGAAACACGCAAAACAATGCTAAAACTTAAAATCACACCTCAAAACCCCCAGAACCAATACGCTGAACCGACTTATAGTACTCGGAATGACACCAAATTTTGCAGGCAAGTCATAAATGACATAACGAAACTGTTCACCGTCTCGAAATTCCGTTCGGACCTCGATAAAATAAAAACACGTCCCAAACCACAATATGGACTTAAGGAGCTCTTATTTCAATATTGGGTGCCGAAACGCTCCCGGGTCATCCAACACCCATTCCGAACATAAGCCCAAGTCCGAAATCATCATACGAAGCTACCGAAATTGTCGAAACTCGATTCCGAGGTCGTTTACTAAAAATATTGACCGAAGTCAAACTTGGCCTTCAAGGCCAACCTGAAGGAACCAAGTGTTCCAATATTGCTCTAAACACTTCCGAAACCCGGACCACCCGCCCCCGCAAGTCATAAATCACAATAAGCCTCTAAGGGGAGTTTCATTTAGGGGAACGAAGTCCGACAATACAAAACGACTGGTCGGGTCGTTACACTGACAGTGGTCTAGCTGCCAAAACATGCATTTTATGCCAAAACTAAAATCCAAAAAAATGTCCAAAGGTCGGCATCTAAGTAAAAAAGATTATTTTCTGCAAATTAGCGACCAAGGTTGGTCTCTTAAGCCTAAAAAAATAAAAAATTAAATAGTAGCGACCAAAGTTGGTCAGTTAATGAACCCAGATTTTAATATTACCGACCAACTTTGGACGGTATGGTTAAATTTAAATTTTATAAAATAATATATAATTTACTTACCGACCAACTTTGGTCGGTAATTTTTAAATTTTAATAATTAATAAAATAACATAATTTTAATACACCGACCAACTTTGGTCGGTAAAATTAAATTATTAAAATATGTTATCGACCAAAGTTGGTCGGTATGTCCTTGAAATTGTACAGTTGGTCTTTTTACCTAAGCGACCAACGTTGGTCGGTAAATTACCGACCAACGTTGGTCGCTAAGGTAAAAGGACCACCAATATAGCGACCAAACGTGTTTGGACGCGTTTTGTTCGGTAATTTGCCAAAAGCGACCAACGTTGGTCGGTTATTTTGGTCACTTTTTACCAGATTTCTAGTAGTGTAATAAAATCAAAACTATATTATTTATTTCTCTGCTTGATGAAATGACCGTTTATTTTTAATTCTACAAAATCACATAAAATTACACAATTAATAACCCCTCTTTCTATTAGTGTAGTTAATTGATTAACAGTTAAACAGAGACATTGTTTAAAGAACAACCACTTATTTCTAAGACAATCACACCACAAACGCGAACAAGGGTTCGCGAAGAGGAACCACCTGCCTTCCCCCAGATCTCCCCAATCCATTGCGTTCGCGAGATGCCTGTCGCGTAAGGATTAGACCCCCATAGCTTCGCGTTCGTGACCGACCTTTCACGTTCATGAAGAGCAACTAGCCCCAGCCTAGGCGCCATTTTGGGTCGTGACAATCAATGTTTCCACAACAATATCCCATGGCTCGACCACAATGTGTACAAAAAATATAAACAATAACAATGAATGTAAATTTCTCAACAAGAAAGATATCTCAACAATTAACAATTTCGCCTCAATGTGATAATGATTTTCACAACTTTAACACCAATAACTCAACAATGAGAATGATAATGTGTAACCGTGATACTAAATAAGAATAACTCGCAATAGAAGAGATAACATGTAACGATGACTTCAAATAAGGATAATCAATAATGAAAGGGATAAACATGTAACAATAATTTCGAATAATGATAAATCATAAATAGAAGAGATAACATGTAACAATGAAAGAGGAAACTAAAGCATAAGAGAAAAATATCAAGTAAGATGTAGAACAAATGTTAAAAAAGTCATTTAAGGCATGTACGGATATACTAACACAAGTAAGAGTAGATTGACTATGAGAATTTAGAACATTATATGTCAATTCAATTAAAGCATGGAAAGAGTCTAAGTATCTTAAACCGATCAAATACCACATATAACCCGTGTACTCAATAGTCACCTTGTGTACACGGCTTTCACATAGTACAAATGACACAATCAAAACAAAATTCTAGGGGGTAGTTCCCCCCTCCCCTCCCACACACACACAAAGTTAAGCAAAATACTTACCTCAACTATGCCAACTCAACCCTCAGATATAGCTTTTCCCCTAAAATGCACCTCCACATGGCTCAAATCTAGCCAAAATTGACCTAATACCATCAAACAGTGCAAGAAAAAACAATTACAATAGATAAAACTGTGATCTTTACACTTTTCCCAAAAAGTCAACTCGGGGGCCATGCGGTCAAAAAGCAGGGACCAAGGGGAGGTCCCGACTACCGATAACCCACGAGTCCATATACATGATTAGTTTCAAAATTCGAGTCAAAAATAGACTCTCTAAACTCAAATTCTTGTTTTTTAAATACTTGACAAAGTTTCACTTTGATTCACATGACTTTGATGTTGAAATCTAAGACATATTGATGAAATATTGTTGGAAATAGATTAGAATCACTTACCCGATGCTTGTAGATTAAATTCCCCGCTCCAAATTGCCTCCTATCGAGTCTAGGTCCTAAAATGTGAGAAATGAGGTGAAATCCCGACTTTCCTGCCCTTATGAACAGAAGCAGATGTTGCATTTGTGACACAGGAATCAGGGGTCGAATTTGCGAACCCTGACAGCTTCAATAAAAAGTCACAATTGCGAAGCTGCCAAATACCGCAAATGTGACCAAATGATTACAATTGTGAACCTGCCATCAGGCCTGCTGACTTTGCAAATGCGAAGGGGAAGTCACATTTGCGACATTTGATCCCGCACTGGCCCATTCACAATTGTGAAGCTGGTGCTCGCAATTGCGATAATAGAGCATCAACAACACCAGTAATTCACTTTCAGCTCAATTCATTCTGAAACATCTACACAAGTCTAAAAAATCATATAAACTCGATCGCACAATCAAAATATAAAACTAACATCTAGAATTACGAATCGAACACTAAAACGTGTGAATTCCAAAGTAATGTTCAAGAACTACTAGAATTGCAACTAAGCGTCCAAATACAATCAATTCAACGCCAAATGATACTAAATTTTGCATACAGATTCTAAATAGCAAGATAGACCTATTCCAAGTCCAAAAATCAAATTCCAAACTCGATAGATAAGAGTCAACCTACGGTCAAACTATTCAATTTTAAACTTCCAAATTTTATTAAAACAACAAAAACCAACCTATAGGATGCCGAATCCAATTCCGGGCATACTCTTAGAGACATCAAAATACCATTTCGGGGTCGTTTTTACAAAAGTCAAAGTTTGGTAAACATTTCTAACTTAAGCTACAAAGTCAAGAATCAAAGGGTCCAAATTAACCCGAAATGTTCCCGGAACAAAACTAATCAATCTCGTAAGTCATAAAACCATAAAAACACGTGTAAAGCATCAAAAGGGGAAACAAGGTGCAATTATACAAAAATACCGGTCGAATCGTTACACATATTCACGAGAATCAGTAAGCTTGTAAGAATTAGAAACAATATTAGATTGCTCATGCAACAACCATATCAGTGAATTTGAGCATTTGTTTCGTTCAAATGTTTGAAGTCTTGAGATTAATCTCGATCGATGGTTCGTGGTTTTGATATTGTTATGTATTATTTGAGGCCTTCAATAGGTCAGTGTTATGTTTTGGGACTCGTTGGTATGTTCGGACGGGGACTTGAGGGGCTCGAGTAAGTTTCAGGGTGGTTTCAGGCCTTTTAGGCTATTTTATGGCTACAGGGGTGTACATCCCGATCGCAGAGATTTGGGCGCGATTGTGAATAGTAAAGTGGAAAAATTGAACCTGAGTGAAGGAAGATTCACGTTCGCGAAGAAGATATTCTTTTGTCATTGAGCTGGTTTTGGAAGCTTATATCTTGCCATCTATAGGGAATTAAGAGACGATCTAAAATGAAAGTTCTAGCCCTTTGCTTCTAGTTTTCACAAAATTAAACCGTTTATAATTTAGAGTTTTGTACAAAAGGTTATGTCCATTCTGCTACAGGTTGTCTGGAAAGAGTATGAGAAGGTCATGGAATTTGTTCATCGCGATAGCGGGAAAATGGCCGCGAATGTGAAGGGTAAAAAATGTGCTGGAAAATTTTTGAATCGCGATCGCGAAGAAGAACCACTAGCATTCCACTAAAACATCAAATTTCGGTATTTTGAGTTCATTTTATCATATTTTGGAGCTTGGATTTGGGCGATTTTAGAGGCGATTTTCACCACATGGATTGGGTTAAGTATTTTTCTGCTTAGTTTGATTATAATGAATCTATCTTCGATTTTGACATTTGGATTATGAATTTTAAAGAAAAATTGGGGAGTTCTGTATAAATTTTCCAAAAGTGGATTTTTGAGTTTTGAACATCGGGTTGAAGTTTCATTTTGAGTAAAATTAGTATGATTGAACTCGTAATTGAATGGGTTGTCTGATTTTGTGAGTTTTTTCAAGTTCCGAGGTGTGGGCCTGGGTTTGAATTTTTTGTTGAATTTGACTAATGTGAAGACTCGACCTTTATCATTTGGAATTATTTCCTTAAACATTATTTTCTGTTTTTGAGTTGCTTTTGTCTAGTTCCGGGCCGTTGGAGGTTGTTACGTGCGGGATGGCATTTCTAGAGAATTATTTAGCTTGCTTAGTAATTGTTTTGGCTTGTTTGAGGTATGTGTATTATCATAACTTGGTTGAGGTACTAGTTGCTTGAATTATGTGTTATAGCTACGTGTTATGAGTGTTGTCACGACCCTAAATCCTAAGCCGGCCATGATGGCGCCTATCATAGAACTAGGCTAGCCAACCATTTCAGATTATCAATATATTTCATAATTTCTCAAAATCTAGCAGATTTTAAAATAGCAAAACGAGATGAACAAATTATACACTTCCCCAAAACCTGGAGTCAACTGTCATGAGCATCTAAGATTGAAAATGCAATGGACAACATAGTGACTTGCTACAACAAAATCCTAGAGTACAAAAGGCAAAAACAATGAACTGAGGAAAAGAAAGGAGGTGAGCCGGGGATGCTCAGTAGCTACCTCGATCCTCGAACAACTCCAAGCTCGTCCAGAAATCAGCTAGTGAGATGGTCTGGTACCTGGAATTGCAACCAGAGGTGCAGGGAGTAACGCGAGTATGCCAACTCAGTAAGTAATCAAAGTAACTAAAAACTTGAGTGTAGTGATGAGCATTTAAATCATATAAATCCATATAATGAGTAACAGTTGAAATGGATAAATAGAGTCAGGAATCTACAATTCCGAATATTTCATAAAACTCCGATTTCCATTTAAAAATCTCGTATAAAAACATTTATCCAACATTTATTTGTCAGAGGCTCAGTGTAAAGAAGAGTGGAAACAACATTTTCATAAAATATAATCCCCTCGGCACAGTATCACTCACAATAAAGCCTCTCGGGCAAGCATCTCAGTCACTCGTGACTTCACTATCAGAATCTCATGCTCTCACTTAAACACTCGTACTCAGCAAGTACCATGAATACAAAACAATTGATGTGGCGGCAGCCCGCTCCACTATATATATATATATATATATATATATATATATATATATATATATATATATATATATATATATATATGTATATATATATATATATATATATGTATACTGTTGCGGCGTGCAGACCGATCCTTATAACATATGCTGTGGCGTGCATCCTGATCCATATATATATAATCTATGTACATATGCGGCGTGCAGCCCGATCATATATAACATATATTGTTGCGGCATGCAGCCCGATCCATATATATGTAATCTATATTGCTGCGGCGTGGAGCTCGACCCACATGTAATATATAACACCTATTGTTGCGGCGTGCAGCCCGTCCCATAACTATCCTCACATACTCGGCTCTCGGCCTGACTCAGTCACCCTCACAAGCCACTCGGGCAATTTATCTAAGCTTACAGGACTCAGCCCAAAATACTTTTCAGAGTTTCAAAGCAGTGTGATAACACTAAAAATAACAACAAGTGGTAACATGACTGAGTTCACAGATGTTCTATCAGGATAGTGGTAGAATAATGTAAAAGTACCTCTGAGGGTCTAAACAGGTTGGCACAAGGCCCCAAACATGGAAAATACCCATGAGGGTCTAAGAGGTCGGCACAAGGCCCCAAACATCGCTCACAGCCCATAAACAAGTATAAATTTCTAGGAAACAGGATATCATAAGGTTTCAAATCGAATACGCGGCGTAATAGTCTCTACAAGACAGACCAGGTCACAATCCCTATCGGTGCACGCCCTCATGCTCATCAACAAGCATGTGCGTCACCTTATTTACCAAAACAATATCAAATACCGGGGTGTCATACCCTCAGGTTTAGAGTTACAATCGTTACTTACCTCAAAACAGCCCAAAAGCTACTCGGCGATGCACTTGCCCCTCAAATAGGCTCCCAAATACACTGAATCTAACCGAAATCAGATTAAAATCATCAATATACTCTAACGGAACAAAACCCAATCGAAAGATATAAATTTTATCACAATTCTCGAAATTCGGCAAAATGCGAGCCCCGAGCCCACGTCTCGGAATTCTGTAAAATTTACATCACTAGAATCATCATCCTCCCACGATTCTACACATACCAAGAACACCATAATCGGACCACAATTGCCCACTCAAATCACCAAAAGAATTTTCCAAACTTCCTCCCATTTTCCCCAACTTTTTCTACTTTAATTCCTCAAATTTCAAGCCTAATCCGTCACAAAATAACATAGAAACGAGTTTTTAATTCGGGAAACTTACCTCCACTGAAGACCCTAGAATTCCTCCTTCAATTTGCTCTCAAACAAGCTCAACCCGCATGCAACAATGGAAGAAATGCCCAAAATATCGCGGAGGCACCTATTTATATTTTCTGTCCAGTTAATCCGCACCTGCGGTCCATTTTTCGCACCTGCGGACACACACCTGCGATAATCCACTAACACACCAATTCTCGCACCTGCAGATTCCTCTAGCCTGGCCTCTTCTCACACCTGCGCAATGATCTTCGCACTTGCGGCCACCCACCTGTGGCTCCCCATCCGCAGGTGTGGCCACACCAGTAAAACAACACCAGCAGCTATTTGCTGCAAATTCCTAAGTCCAAACCTCCCCTAATCATCTGAAATCAATCTCGATCCCCTCGGGGAATCCCATAACCTCCTTCGAACTTAGTCCAGCCTTCGAAACAGCAAAAACAACGCAAAAACACTAAAATCACATCAAATTCAAGCCTATGAACTTTGAAACTTCTAAATCTCGCCAATGATGCCGAAACCAACCAAAACACATCCATTTGACCTGAAAATTTGCACGCATATCAAAAATGACATTACTAACCTGCTCCAACTGTCGAAATTCCATTCCGACCCCTATAGACTATTTTCCACTACTGACCGGAAATCGCCAAAAATTAAGTTTCGCCAATTCAAGCCTAATTCTACACCGGACATTGAAAAACTTCATTCCAAACACACTCCTAAGTCCAAAATCACCTAACGAAGCTATCCGAGCCATAAAATCCACATTCCGAGGTCGTTTACCAATAAGTCAACTCCCAGTTGACTTTTTCAACTATTAAGTTAATTTAAGAGACTAAGTGTCTCAATTCTCACCCCGACCACTCTGAACCCGAACCAACCGACCCAACACAACATAAATAGGCTAAGCAACATATGATAAGGCAGAAATGGGGGAAACGGGGCTAATCACACGGAACGACCGGCCGGGTCGTTACATCTTCCCCCTCTTAACAAACGCTTGTCCTCAAACGGGTCTAGAAACATACATAAAGTTTCGAATAAGTGAGGATATCTGCTCCGCATCTCCCGCTCGGTCTCCAATGTGGCATCCTCCACCGGCTATCCTATCCACGGAACCTTTACTAAAGCTATATCCTTAGACCTCAGCTTCCTGACCTAACGACCCAAAATAGCCACTGGCTCTACCTCATATGACATATCACCCTCGAGTTGAACCGTGCTGAATTCCAAAACATGAGACGGGCCACCAACATACTTCCGGAGCATCAAAACATGGAACACCGGATGAATACTCGATAAGCTGGGAGGCATGGGAAGTCTATAAGCCACCTCCCCAACCCTCTAAAGCACCTTAAAAGGCCAAATAAATAGGGGACTCGGCTTTCCCCTCTTCTTGAACCTCATACCACCCTTCATGGGTGACACCTTCAGCAGTACCTTCTCCCCAACCATGAAAGACACATCTCGGACCTTCCGGTCCACATAACTCTTCTGCCTAGAATGTGCCGTGCGAAGCCGCTCCTAAATCAATTTCACCTTACCTAACGCATCCTGAACCAAGTATGTGCCCAATAACCTAGCATCGCCTAGCTCAAACCAACCAACCGGAGATCTGCACCTCCTACCATATAAAGCCTCATATAGAGCCATCTGGATACTCAACTGATAACTATTATTATATGCAAACTCCGCGAGTGGCAGAAACTGGTACCATGAACCCCCAAAATCAATGACACAGGAACACAACATATCCTCCAAAATCTGAATAGTACGCTCCGACTGCCTGTCGGCCTGAGTACCCAACTCCCTCTGCACGACCCTCCAAAAATGAGATGTGAACTGAGTACCTCTATCAGAAATGATAGAAACTGGAACCCCATGCAATCGGACAATCTATCTGATATAAATCTCAGCTAACCGCTCCGAAGAATAAGTAGTACCAACAGGAATGAATTGCACGGACTTGGTCAGCCGATCCAAAATAACCCATATAGCATCTAACCTCCTCGAAGTTTGTGGGAGTCCAAGTATGATGTCCATGGTGATTCGCTCCTACTTCCACTCCAGAATATCAAATCTCTGGAGCAATCCACCTGGTCTCTAGTGCTCATACTTCATCCGCCTCCACCAATAATGTTGTCTCAGATCCTGATACATATTTGCGGCACCATGATGGATGGAATACCGTGAACTATCGGCCTTAGCTAGAATCAAATCTCAAAGCCCATCTACATTGGGCACGTAAATCCGGCCCTACATCTGTAACGACCCGATCAGTCGTTTTGAGATGCAGCGCGTTGTTCAGCAGTTGGGAGTCATGAACAGCTTCATTTCGAGTATTGTGACTTGTGTGTATGTTCAGAGTTGAAATTCAGAAGGTTCGGAGTTAAATTGAAAGGAAAATTCTCATTTCAAAAGCCTTAAGTTGAAGAAATTGAGTAAGACTGGAATTTTGAGTAAACGACCTTGGAATTAGGATCCGAAGGTTCCACCAGGTTCGTATGGTGATTTCAGAGTTGGGCGTATGTCCGGATAGGGATTTGGATAACCCGAGAGCTTTTTGGTGTATACTGTGGTAGTCACCATTTTGAAGAAATTTCCTAAGTTTGGGTTGAAGCGCATTTCAATGATATTGATGTCCTTTTAAGATTCCGAGTATGCGAATAGCTTTGTATGGTGATTCTGAGTTGGGAGCGCGATCGAAAGTAAATTCGGACGTCCGGGGGTCATTTTCAAGTCATTTGTCTAAAGATAGAAATTTGAAGGTTTTTGAGAAGTTTGACCGAGAGTTTGACTTTTTGATATCGTGGTCGGATTTCAATTCCGAAATTTGGAGCACGTCCTTAATGTCGAACATGACTTGTGTGCAAAATTTTGGGTCAATCGGATGTGATTTGGATAACCCGAGAGCGTTTTGGTGTATATTGTGGAAGTCACCATTTTGAAGAAATTTCCTAAGTTTGGGTTGAAGCTCATTTCAATGATATTGATGTCCTTTTAGGATTACGAGTATGGAAATAGCTTTGTATGGTGATTCTGGAGTTGGGAGCACGATCGGAAGTGAATTCGGATGTCCGGGGGTCATTTTGAAGTCATTTGTCTAAAGATAGAAATTTGAAGGTTTTTGAGAAGTTTGACCGAGAGTTTGACTTTTTGATATCGGGGTCGGATTCTAATTCCGAAAGTTGGAGCATATTTACTTTGGGACTACGAGACGGTATCCTGGGAGATCCCCCTGCATATTTACTTTGGGACTACGAGACGGTATCCCGGGAGATCCCCCTGCATATTTACTTTGGGACTACGGGTTCGGTTCCTGATAGATTCCCCTGCACATATGATGGACTACGGGACGGTATCCCGGAAGATCCGTCGGATATACATATGATGGACTACGGGACGGTATCCCGGGAGATCCACTAGACAGTTGAGAAAAGGACTACAGGACGGTATCCTGGGAGATCCTCATTGTTACCATTGTTATTGAGTTGTACATGTCCCGTGTTTACTCTGTTCTTTGTGTTTTTTATTGCCTAGTTCGACCGGTCTTATTTCACTGTTGTACTCATTATTACTGCTTGTTTTCATACTGTAAATTCCTATTATATTGATTAACCTCGGTAGGGCCCTAACCTTCCTCTTCACTATCCGACCGAGATTAGGCTTGGCACTTACAGAGTACCGTTATGGTGTATTCATGCCCCTTCTGCGCATGTTTTTCATGTGCAGATCCAGGTACCTCCACCCAGGCGCACTATCCCCAAGGTTGAGAGACCTAGCAGAGACTTCGAGGTATATCTGTCACGTCCGCAGACCAGGAGTCTCTATCTTATTCCAGCTTAAGTGGAAAGTTTTTCCTTCCTTACAGTTGTTTAGACATTCTGGAGTTAGAGCCGTGTATTACATTTCTGTAAGCCTGTGTTTCCCGTGAGTTTCCGAGTTTTGGGGTGATATTGTAGACTTCCGAATTATTTTTGAGTTGTATATGCCGAGCGGCATTGATATACAGTCTTTCTTTTAGATTTGTTCAGTTTTTACTTAATTATTCTGCAAGTTATGTTGTTTTACTGTATTATTAGGCTTACCTAGTTATAGGGATTAGGTGCCATCATGGCATTTTCACGGAGGGCGAACTGGGGTCGTGACAGGTTGGTATCAGATCTCTAGGTTCCCGTAGGTCTTACGAGTCATGAGCAAGTCTAGTAGAGTCTTGCGGATCGGTACGGAGACAACTGTACTTATCTTCAAGAGGCTACAGGGCTGTTAGGAGTATTTCCCTTCTTGATTCTTCATCGCGCGAGTTGATTCCTTTGAGGCTTATGTCTATGTTCATTCCTACTCAATCTTACGCGTCGCGAAACGCTTGCTATGGATCAGGAATTTGAGGAATGGGTATGGTGCTACGAATGAAATTCGAGATGCTTCTATGTGTAGATGGTCGTGGTTGTTGTTATGGCCATGTGAAAGGGTAATATGTCGTTTCAGTTTAGTAGTTATGTTTCTGGAAGCCTTAAGGCTGTGCTCAGGTAGTGATGATGTTTGCAATTGATCGTCGGGCGGTGTCGATATGGTAATAGAAGGTTTGCCCGTGTGTTGGGAAGATGAATGGTTGAAGGGAAATCTTCTCAGAGTATGATTTCGAGATTTCAGTGCTTTTGTTCCGGCAGAGGGAATGCATTTGGATTCTGGATGGTTTAGTTGAAGTTGATAAAGTAGTAAGACATAGTGTCTTCAATCGAGATGGGGTATGCACCTGTGACGTGTAGTTGTTGTTATTGATTGAATGGAATTTGTTAGGTTTGTCAGTGTTATAGTTTCTTTGGTTGCTTGGGGTCAGAGTATTGAGAGGAAGTATTGAGGAATGCGGTTGGCAAGGAATGATCCTGGAATGAATCAGGGCGTATGATGGGGTATTGAGGTCGCAAAGAGCGTGCATTTCAGCGTCGCTGGGAGGTGTCAGCAGGTGATTTCTTCAGGTGGGTTGTCTTCTGGGGATAGGTTAGCAATGGCGGGGTTGGCAGGTTCTGTGAGGGGTCCTAGTGGCTAGTTGGTAGGAGATAGAATGTGTAAATAATGCTAGGGAATTCGGGTATTTAGGGAGTTCTAGCAAGGGAATTTGGAAGATTGGGATGTTTTGGCTGAGCAAGATCGTGTTATCAAAGGAGGAAGGATCTCAGCAGGGTCTAGGGTGGTGCTAGGAATGGCTTCGGGCTAAGTGGGGTAGTCCCACCATTCGCAGTATGGCTGTAGGGTTGTCTTCTAATAGGGTTGCGAATTGTCGACATATGGGCAAGTGATTTCAGCTGAGGAAGGGGGAGTAAAATTGTAATTGTGTGTAGGATTTGATGGATTTTTGCAAAAGTTGGTCCTGTTAGGTCAGGATTAGGATTTGGAAGATTCAAATTTTGCTTAAGACATGGGCGAGTTGTAGGGATAGTGACTCAGTCACGTGTTTCATTAAAAAAGGTGTTCCTGTGCCACGAGGGCCTTGGAGTAATTGTATTCGGGGCCAGTCAGAGTGGTGACTCTCAATAGTGATCCCAATGAGTTCCAAAGTTAAAGAATGCGGCGATTAGAGATTTCAGGCAGCAATATGGTTGAGAATCGAGGCTTTGCAGGATAATTTCTGAGAAAGGGGAGGATGGTTGGAATGTTCTATGATATGTTTCAGCAGGCATGATAATATTGGAGGAGTGAGAGGAATAGACTTCAGATTGAAGAAAGGAAGTATCAGAAGGGTATGAGACGGGTTGCGAGATTTGGGCAGCGTAGTCTTGTGAATCAAGGTCACTCGGGATGAGTGAGGGTTGAGCTTGCTATGGGTTGAAGGAAGTTGTTATTGTTCCTGGGGCAATTAATGGTGATTAAAAGAGGATGGGTTATTTAGCCATGGTTGAAATGGCACATTTGCGGTAGTGATTGGTTCCTTTGATGAGATATAGTTATGCAGGTGGTCTATGCCGGTGTGTGTGGGGCTTGTCGGCCGTCGTAATGGGTTTTATGTGGGAATTCACTCGTGATTTGAGGTGGTACTCTTGAATTGAGTCAAGTAAAATTTTCTATACGATGAAGTGTTCACCCTATTGGTGGTTCGAAAGCTATAATGGGATTCTTGTGTTACCTCATGTTGGTATGAAGTGCTGGAAGAAGTATGTAACTGGGAGTAAGAATCGAGATTCAGGTCCGATGTTTATAAGGATGTCATGAGCTCGGAAGAGCAAGACAGCGTGATTCGAAAGTTCAGTATACGCTGGTATTATCTTCAGTGTCGCCTGAGATCGATATTCGTTGGAAGAGGCTTTATACCCTGGTCATGGGTTATTGATGTGCTTTTCGGCCTTGGCATGGTCGGTGTCATGGATATGCATACTAGTTTCCTTGTGTGGGAGGTCATGGAAGCATGACCACGAAAAGATTGTATAAAGTGTGACATGTAGTCACTTGATGGAATTAAGATTTGGACTAAGCATGAAGAAGTGCAATATTGCCTAATTGAGAATTTATGCCTGGAGGGCATTCGGTTCAGTTGATTATGGATTTTGGGGTATTAGTCCCGGTGATGACGGTTATTCTCGTGTATTATGAGAAAAGGTAGGGTTAACGTGGACCCAGGTAAAAGCAAAATAGCTAAGTTTGGTGTGAGCAAGGTAGCTCGATGTTTGTGGATGGATTTATTTATGATTATGTGCTCCGTACGAGCCAGGCATGTTCCTTTCAGTAGAGCTCTTTTCATGGAAAGATATTAGAACATCGGATGTTGTTCCGTCTTCGTCGAACTTATGTGTTATGGTGATTGTGCCGTGCGAGTTGTGAAAACGGCTTGAGGATTCCTTATGTCTTGAGGTCCGCGTAGTGGGGATGTTATGTGAGCAGGATAGATCTTGAGATCCAGAGTGTGTGTATATATATATATATATATATATATATATATATATATATATATATCGCACCTCAGGTGTGCTTGAGCTTTATAGCCTACGGCTTTATCAGTCTCCCCGGGATGGTATTATGCACTTAGCGTGTTTGTGATCGATATTCGGTAATTTGTAATAGTGAGCAATCAGCTTTGTATATATTTTCTTACGTGAGTTTTATGTTATTTGGATCGGGTGGCACGCTGCCACGGTGATGTTATTTGGGATCGGGTGGAACACCGCCACGGGTATGTTATTTGGATCAGGTTGCACGCCGCAATAGTGTGATGATAAGAAGGGTTAATATGTATTTATTTTCTTGTGTTTTATTTACTATTTTTGGTAAGAATTCATATTAGTTGAGTGAGCTGAATAGTTCCGTCCTAAGTCGTTTCTATATATCATGTTCGAGTTATGGCTTATTGGCGCGATGTGGTATCATGTGAGGCCGCTAGCCATGTTTGGGGTGATTTACTGTCTGAGCAGTTCATAGTGGATGATACGAGATTATCGGATCAGGGATCAGTACGATAAGGTTATGCGGAGTGTATATTAAAGAACAAATACCATAATCCAGGTTCATAAGTAAAGTGACGATTCTAGTCAAGATGAGGTATTCAAGGATTTGTTAACTCTGCAATTGAGTATGAATTTCTGCACATTTCCTCCGTTGTGGTGGTATCGTCAGCATTATAGCAGGATGTATGTATAGTTGATATGAGGTGCATTGGGAGCATCAGATCCGTGTAATTTTGGCCATTAAGGTTCAGGGAGCGTCATTGTGGTCAGATGATGAGTTGTGCGGTGCATGGTGCCGATTCGGCAAGGGTATGCAGTTATGACCGGGTATATCGTGTGCTAGTTGATGCAGTGCTTATATATATTGGAACTAGGCCTGGCAAGAGAAATTTCAGATGTTTGAATGAATTCTGAGCTTATTATATGAATAAAGAAGAAATTTCCGGATTTGATCAAGCTATTATGCTCGACTGGGTTGTGGTAACACGGGTAGGTGCTCGAGATGTTAAACAACGATTTTAGGTAACTCCAGAGTAGTTCTTAGAACGTTCGAGGACGAACGTCGGTTTAAGTGGGAGAGAATGTAACGACCCGACCGGTCGTTTTGAGATCCAGCGCGTCGTTCAGCAGTAAGGAGTCGTGAACAGCTTCATTTCGGGTATTGAGACTTGTGTGAATGGTCAGAGTTGAAATTCAGGAGGTTCAGAGTTAAATTGAAAGGAAAATTCTCATTTCAAAAGTCTTAAGTTGAAGAAATTGAGTAAGACTAGAATTTGAGTAAACGACCTCGGAATCAGGATCGGAAGGTTCATGCAGGTTCGTATGGTGATTTCGGACTTGGGCGTATGTCCGGATCGGGATTTGGATAACCCGAGAGCGTTTTGGTGTATATTGTGAAAGTCAACATTTTGAAAAAAAATTCTAAGTTTGGCTTGAAGCGCATTTCAATGATACTGATGTCCTTTTGGGATTCCGAGTCTGGGAATAGCTTCGTCTGGTGATTCTGGAGTTGGGAGTGCGATCGGAAGTGAATTCGGATGTCCGGGGGTCATTTTGAAGTCATTTGGCTAAAGATAGAAATTTGAAGGTTCTTGAGAAGTTTGACCGAGAGTTTGACTTTTTGATATCGGGTCGGATTCCAATTTCAAAAGTTGTAGCAGGCCCGTAATGTCAAATATGACTTGTGTGCAAAATTTGGGGTCGGTCAATCGGATGTGATTTGATAGGTTTCGGCATCGGATTTAGAAGTTTGAAATTTCAAAGTTCATAAAACTTGAATTGGAGTGCGATTCATGATTTCAACGTTGTTTGATGTGATTTGAGGCCCCGAGCGAGTTCGTATCATATTTTGGGACATATTTGTATAATTGATTAAGGTTCCGAGGGCCTCGGGTGGATTTGGGATGGTTAACGGAATGAATTTCGGACAAGAAAAAGAAGGAAAATTGTAGAAATTTCTGCTGCATTTTTTTTGGACAGCAAACTGTGCATCGAAGAGCTAACTTTGGAAGCATATATAAGAATATATAAGTAATATGAAAATTTGAAAAACATGAAAGTTGTAGATCATGAGGTCGCGTTTCTATAGCATTAAACCATTTGTCATTTGGAGGCTTGTGCATAAAGTTATAATCGATTGAATGAAGGCTGGTAAAGCTGTTTTTGCATTTTCCCCAGAAATTTCTGATGCGAGGAGCCTACTTTGGAAGCTTATATCTAGAAATCTATAATAAATATGAAAATTTCTAAAATAGAAAAGTTGTAGACCTTGCACTCTAGTTTGCAGAAAGTTAAATCATTCATCATTTGGACGTGTCTAATGAAAGTTATGATCGACTGAACATGGGCTGGTAAAGCTGTTTCTAGTGGACTTTTAGTGACGACGTTTAGCGACCAAATTGCACTTTTAGCGACGGCTTGGCAGAAACTTAAGGACCAAAAATGCCTATTTCCTTCATTTCATTTTGGATTTTGGGACCACGGTTCTTGGGCGATTTTCACGGGAAAACATTGGGGTAAGTGTTCCTTATCCTATATTGATTATATTTCATGATTCCATACTCATCTACATCATGAATCCATGAATTTATTGAAGAAAAATCTATTTTTTAGCAAATCTTTCAAAAAATAAAAATTTAAGATTTGAAAGCCAATCCGATGTCGGAATTCGATAATTTTTGCATGGTTGAACTCGTATCGGAATGGTTGTTTGAAAATATAACTTTTACCCGATTCCGAGACGTGGGCCGGATGGGCGTTTCGGTCATTTTACCAAATTTCGAGCCTTAGCTTTGAATTAAATAGTAGAATCAGTTGCTTGAGATGTTATTCACGATATGTTATTAATTTGAATAGATTTGGGCCATTTGGAGTCGGATACTCGTGGCAAAAGTGTGGCATCGAGTTGATTTTGTGCCGGTTCGAGGTAAGTGGCTTGTCTAACCTTGTGTGAGGGACCTTTCCCCTTATGATATGATATTTGGTAATTGAATGCCTTGTAGGTGAGGTGACGAGTGCGTACTTGTGCTAATTGTTGAAAATCCGGTTTTACTTTAAATATGTAGACTGAGTTTCTTTCTTACCTGCTTTATTCTACTTGCAATTATAGCCTATATTAGTTTAGAAAAGCATGCCTAGTTGACTTGAATTGCTTATTTGCTTAAGCTGCTTTAATTGTACTACGTGAAGCATGTTAGGCTATAACTACTTGTTTCCTTTTATTTTTGCACTCTATTTCTCAATGTCTTCTTGTTGTGGCTGCGTAATTACTTTGGGACTACGGGACGGTATCCCGGGAGATCCCCCTGCATATTTTCTTTGGGACTATGGGACGGTATCCCGGGAGATCCCCCTGCATATTTACTTTGGGACTACGGGACGGTATCCCGGGAGATCCCCCTGCATATTTTCTTTGGGACTATGGGACGGTATCCCGGGAGATCCCCCTGCATATTTACTTTGGAACTACGGGACAGTATCACGGGAGATCCCCCTGCATATTTACTTTGGGACTACGGGACGGTATCCCGGGAGATCCCCCTACATATTTACTTTGGGACTGCGGGTTCGATTCCCGATAGACCCCCCTGCACATATGATGGACTACGGGAAGGTATCCCGGGAGATCCTTCGAATATACATATGATGGAGCACGGGACGGTATCCCGGGAGATCCACTAGATAGTTGAGAAAAGAACTACAGGATGGTATCCTGGGAGATCCTCATTGTTACCATTGTTATTGAGCGGTACATGTTCCGTGTTTACTCTGTTCTTTGTGTTTTTTATTGCCTGGTTCGATCGGTCTTATTTCATTGTTGTACCCGTTATTACTGCCTGTTTTCATACTGTAAATTCCTATTATATTGAGTAACCTTAGTAGGGCCCCGACCTTCCTCGTCACTACTCGACCGAGGTTAGGCTTGGCACTTACTGAATACCGCTGTGGTGTAGTCATGCCCCTTCTGCGCATGTTTTTCATGTGCAGATCCAGGTACCTCCACCCAGGCGCACTATCCCCGAGGTTGAGAGACCTAGCAGAGACTTCGAGGTACATCTGCCGCGTCCGCAGACCAGGAGTCTCTATCTTATTCCAGCTTTAGTGGAAAGTTTTTCCTTCCTTACAGTTGTTTGGACATTCTGGAGTTAGAGTCGTGTATTACATTTCTGTTAGCATGTGTTTCCTGTGAGTTTTTGGGTTTTGGGATGATATTGTAGACTTCCGCATTATTTTTGAGTTGTATATGCCGAGCGGCATTGATATACAGTCTTTCTTTTAGATTTGTTCAGTTTTTACTTAATTATTCCGCAAGTTATGTTGTTTTTCCGCATTGTTAGGCTTACCTAGTTATAGGGACTAGGTGCCATCGCGACATGTTCACGGAGGGCGAAATAGGGTCGTGACAGCATCTCACGACCCCATCATCACCAATAACCACATCCCCGGCATCACCGCGGCAGACCTTGTTCTGAAGAACGAGCAAGTGTGGATCATCATACTGGCGTGCTCTAATCTGATCATAAAGAGAAGACCTATAGACTACACAAGCCAATACCCGCGGGGACTCTAATAGATCCAATCTCACCACCTGACCCGCTAAAGCCTGAACATCAAGTGCTAAAGGTCTCTCTGCTAATGGAAGGTAGGCTAAACTCCCCAAACTCTCCGCTCTGCGACTCATGGCATCGGCCACTACATTGGCCTTCCCCGGAAGATATAACATAGTGAGGTCATAATCCTGGAGAAGCTTCAACCACCTCCTCTGACGCAAATCCAGATCCTTCTGCTTAAGCAGATGCTGCAAACTACGTGATTAGTGAAAATCTCAAAATGCACTTCGTATAAATAATGACACAAAATCTTCAAGGCATGGACAATAGCTGCTAGCTGAAGATCGTGCAATGAATAATTCTTCTCGTGCACCTTCAACTGTCTGGACGCGTAGGAAATCACCCTACCATCCTGCATCAAAATCGCTCCAAGGCCAACTCTCGAGGCATCACGGTAAACTGTATAAGAACCTGAACCTGTAGGAAAAACCAACACCAGAGTTGTAGTCAAAGCTGACTTGAGCTTCTAAAAGCTCTCCTCACACTCCTCACTCTACCTGAACTGATCACCCTTCTAGGTCAGTCGGGTCATATGTACTGCAATAGATGAAAATCCCTCGATGAAACAGCGATAGTACCCTGTCAAACCAAGGAAACTGCGAATCTCGGTAGTTGATGTCGGTCTAGGCCAGCTCTACACCGCCTCTACCTTCTTCGGATCAACCTGAATACCTTCACTGGACACCACGTGCCCCAAGAATTCTATTGAGTCGAGACAAAACTCACACTTCAAAAATTTTGCATACAATCTCTTTTTTCTCAAGGTCTGAAGCACAACTCTCAAATGCTGCTCATGATCCTCCCGAATGATCCTCCCGAAATCGGAAATACACCAAGATATCCTCAATGAACACGATGAAGAAAGAATCCAGATAAGGTCGGAATACACTATGCATCAACAGCATAAAGGTTGTTGGGGCATTGGTCAGCCCGAAAGACATAACCAGAAACTCATATTGACCATATCTAGTCCTGAAAGCAGTCTTCAGCATGTCTGCCCCCCGAATCTTCAACTGATGATAGCCGGAACACAAGTCAATCTTGAAAAATACCCTAGCACCCTGCAACTGATCATACAAGTCATTTATACAAGGCAAGGGATACCGGTTCTTCACTGTAACTCTGTTCAGTTGTCGATAATCAATACACATGCGCATAGAACCATCCTTCTTCTTTACAAACAACACCGGTGCACCCCAAGGTGACACATTAGGCCAAATGAACCCCTTATCTAGGAGTTCTTGAATCAGCTCCTTTAGTTCCTTTAGCTCCGCTGATGCCATACGATAAGGTGGAATATAAATAGGCTGAGTGCCTGGCACTAGGTCAATACCAAAATCAATATACCTGTCAGGCGGCACACCCGACAGGTCTGCAAGAAAGGCGTCCGGAAAGTCATGGACCACAGGAACCAAATCAATAAAGGGAGTCTCACCACTGATATCCCTCACAAAAGCCATATATGATAAACACCCCTTCTCAACTATACACTGAGCCTTCAGGTAGGAAATCACCCTGCTAGGCACATAATCAGAAGAGCCTCTACACTCAACCCTTGTACATCCTGGCATAGCCAAGGTCACGGTCTTAGAGTGAGAATGAAGAACAGCATGACACGGAGATAACCATTCCATGCCCAATATCACATCAAAATCGACCATGCTGAGTAACAGTATGTCTAATCGGTTCTCCAGACCCCCAATAGATATCACACACGACCGATACACATGGTCCACAACAACAGTATCACCCACCGGAGTCGACACATGAATATATGTAACTAAATACTCACGAGGCATATCTAGAAAATGGGAAAAATACGAAGAAACATAGGAATATGTAGAACCAGGGTAAAATAAAGCCAATGCATCTCGGCAACAGACTGAGACAATACTTGCGATCATAGCATCGTAGGCCATAGCATACTGCATGGCTAGAAAGGCATACATATGGGCCTAACCTCCACCTGCTCGACCTCCCCATCTAGGGCGGCCTCTAGCTGACTGACTACCACCCCTGGCTGCCTGGGTGAGTGGTGAAATAATTGGAGCTGAAGTTGAAGGATGTCTCCTCAGCTGAGATGAGCCTACAAGAAGATGAGGAAACTGCCTCCTCATATGCTCAAACCCTCCACACTCGTAACAACTCCCTGGAGCTGGAGATGGAGACTGAAAAAAGAACCCCTGGCACCAGAATGGCCACTAGGAGAACCATGCATAGAAGAACCCTGAACTGGTGGTGCTTGAGTTGCGTTCTGGACTGGAAGGGCACTGAAAGAATAATGGCCTGGTTGAGAACTGCGGGGACCATGCCTCGAAGATGAACCACTATGGGCTGGGCGGCCTGACCGAGGAGGCCTAAACGAACGAACTCTACCATGTTGAGACTGCCCCCTGGAAGGAGCACCACTAAAACCACCCAATTCACGAGGCCTCTTGGCCTCCCTCTCTACCCGCTCCTGGCGGCGAACCGACTCAATATCGCGAGCAATATCAATAACTTGCTCGAAGGTAGCACCTAATACTCTCTCCCGGGTCATAAAATGGCGGAGCTGATAAGTGAGGCATTCACTAACCTCCTAATACTCTCCATATCAGTAGGGACCAACTCGGTGGCATGACGAGCCAACTCCGAAAACTGCATCTCATACTACGTCAGTGATAGCTCCCCCTAATGCAGCTGCTCAAAAAGCCTACGTTGCTCCTCCCTGTGAGACTGGGGTACATACTTCTCTAAGAAGATAGTGGAGAACTGTTTCCAGGTAAGAGATGCTAAACCAACAGACCTACGCCTCTCAAAAGACTCCCACCAAGTGAAGGCAGCACCAGAAAACTGAAAAGTAGCAAATGAGACCCCACTAGTCTCCAAAATCCCAGCAGTACGTAGCATCCTCTGACACTTATCCAGAAAACCCTAGGAATCCTTGCCCTGGGCAGTCTACGCTGCTCGTCCTCTAGAATAGCCGAAACCACGAAGTCCCAAACTGGGGCAACCAGCTGGGTTGGAACCGCCCCCGGTGTCTGTTGGCCCTGAGTAACCTACTCAGGTATGCGAGCACTGGAGTCTGACTGCCTCCCCCGTCCTGAGAAGTACCGGCAGCTGCCTGAGCAAGGGTGGTACACACAGTCAAAATCTGGGCCAAGGTCTCCTGAAGACCGGGAATAACAATAGGCACTGCCGGTGCCTGAGCATGTCCCGCTGGAGCATCTGTGGCAGGAACCTGATCCTGAATAGTAGGGGCATCAACTGATACTGCCCTGGCTACCGCACAGGCTGACCCTTCTCTGGTCTAGCTGGTGGTTGATCGCCCTGATCGGTAGCGCGATTCCTCACCATATGTGAGAGAATGAAACAACAAAAGTTTAGATTTCCAGAGTCAATCAAATGGCACAACAGAATTCAAGAAAAAATGAGATTGTTCCTAAGGGTTTTGCATCCTCTCGAAGATAAGTACAGACGTCTCAGTACCGATGCGGAAGACTCTACTAAACTTGTTCATGACCGTTGAGTCCTACGTAACCTAGGCTCTGATACCAACTTGTCACGACCCCAAATCCTAAGCCGGCCGTGATGGCGCCTATCATGGAACTAGGCTAGCCAACCATTTCAGATTATCAATACATTTCATAATTTCCTGAAATTTTTAGCAGATTTTAAAATAGCAGAATGAGATGAACATATTATACACTTCCCCAAAACCTGGAGTCAACTGTCATGAGCATCTAAGACTGAAAATGCAATGTACAACATAGTGACTTGCTACAACAAAAGCCTGGAGTGCAAAAGGCAAAAACTATGAACTGAGGAAAAGAAAGGAGGTGAGCTAGGGACGCTGAGCAGCTACCTCGATCCTCAAACAACTCCAAGCTCATTTGGAAATCAGCTAGTGAGATTGTCCGGTACCTGGATCTGCACACAGAGGTGCATGGAGTAACGTGAGTATGCCAACTCAGTAAGTAATCAAAGTAACTAAAAACTTGAGTGTAGTGACGAGCATTTAAATCATGTAAATCCATATAATAAATAATAGTGGAAATAAATAAATCAAGTCGGGAATCTACAATTTCGAATATTTAAAAAAACTCAGGTTTCCATTTAAAAATCTCGTACAAAAACATTTATCCAACATTTATTATCAGAGGGTCGGTGTAAAGAAGAGTGGAAACAACATTTTCATAAAATATAATCCCCTCGGGCACAATATCACTAAAAATAGAGCCTCTCGGGAAATCCTCTCAGTTACTCATGAATCCACTATCAGTATCTCATACTCTAACACTCGTACTCAGCAAGTACCATGAATAGACAACAACTGTTGTGGAGGGCAGCCCGCTCCACTACATACATACATATATATATATATATATATATATATATATACATACACTGTTGTGGCGTGCAGCCCGATCCGTATAACATACGCTGCGATGTGCAGCCCGATCTAATATTTACATTGCTTCGGCATGCATCCCGATCGATATAAAACATATATTGCTGCGGCGTGCAGCCCGATCCATATATATATAATTTATATTGTTGCGGCGTGCAACCCGACCCAAATGTAATATATAACATATAAATTGCTACGGCGTGCAGCCCGTCCCAAAAATATCCTTACATACTCGGTTCACGGCCTAACTCAGTCACCCTCACAAGCCACTCGGGCAATTTATCTAAACACACGGGACTCAGCCAAAAATACTTTTCAGAGATTCAAAGCAGTGTGATAACAGTGAAAATACCAACAAGTGGTAACATGACTGAGTTCACAAATGTTCTATAAGAATAGTGGTAGAATAGTGTATAAGTACCTCTAAGGGTCTAGACAGGTCGGCACAAGGCCCCAAACATGGAAAATACCCCTGAAGGTCTAACATGTCGGCACAAGGCCCCAAACATGGCTCACAGCCCATAAACAAGTATAAACTTCTAAAATACAGGATATTTCTAAAATACAGGATATCATAAGGTTTCAAATCGAATACGCGGCTTAATAGTCACTACGGGACGGACCAGGTCACAATCCCTATCGGTGAACGCCCCGACGCTCATAACAATATCAAATACCGAGGTGTCATACCCTCAGGTTTAGAGTTACAACCGTTACTAACCTCAAAACAGCCCAAAAGCTACCCCGTGATGCGCTTGCCCCTCAAATGGGCTCCCAAATACTCCGAATCTAACCAAAATCAGATTAACATCATCAATATACGTTAACGGAAAACAAAACCCAATCGAAAGATATAAATTTTAACACAATTCTCAAAATTCGGCAAAATTCGAGCCCCCAGCCCATATCTCGGAATTCTAAAAAATTTACATCACTAGAATCCTCATCCTCCCACGATTCTACACATACCAAGAACACCACAATCGGACTACAATTGCCATCTCAAATCAGCAAAAGAATTTTCCAAACATCCTCCCATTATTCCCAACTTTTTCTACTTTAATTCCTCAAATTTCAAGCCTAATCCGTCATAAAATAACATAAAAATGAGTTTTTAATCCGGGAAACTTACCTCCACTAAGGACCCTTGAATTCCTCCTTCGATTTGCTCTTAAACAAGCTCAATCTGCATGCAACAATGGAAGAAATGCCCAAATTTTGCGGAGGCACCTATTTATATTTTCTGTCCAGTTAATCCGCACCTGCGGTCCATATTTCTCACATGTGGTCCCAGGTGCGCACCTGCGATAATCCATTAACAGTCCAATTCTCGCACCTACGGTGCCTCACCCTCACTTGCGGCTTCGTAGGTGCGGCCCATGACTTGCACCTGCGGATTCCTCCAGCCTGGCCTCTTCACGCACCTGCGCAATGGTCTTCGCACCTGCAGCCACGCACTTGCGGCTCCCTATCCGCAGGTGCGGCCACACCAGTAAAACAAAACTAGCAGCTATTTGCTGCAAAATCCTAAGTCCAAACCTCCGCTAACCATCCGAAATCAATCCCGAGCCCCTCGGGGCCCAGACCAAACATACCAACACATTTCATAGCCTCATTCGAACTTAGTCGAGCCTTCGAAACAGCAAAACAACGCAAAAAAATCACATCAAATTCAAGCCTATGAACTTTGAAACTTATAAATCTCGCCAATGATACCGAAACTAACCAAAACACATCTGATTGACCTGAAAATTTGCACGCATATCCAAAATTACATTACGAACCTGCTCCAACTATCGAAATTCCATTCCGGCCCCTATAGCCTATTTTCCACTGCCGACCGAAAATCGCCAAAAACTAACTTTTGCCAATTCAAGCTTAATTCTACACCGGACATCAAAAACTTCATTCTGAACACACTCCTAAGTCCCAAATCACCTAACGAAGCTATCTGAGCCATAAAATCAACATTCCAAGGTCGTTTACCAATAAGTCACCACGACCACTCCGAACCCGAACCAACCGACCCAACACAACATAAATAGGCTAAGCAACATATGATAAGGCAGAAATAGGGGAAGTGAGTCTAATCACACTGAACGACCGGCCGGGTCATTACAGGTGCGCATATGTGTGGGGTTTGATCCCCTGTGCAAGTGTCGGGGTATTTATCCATGCTCGGGGTAATGCTTAGGCTATGATATGCCTAGAATTGACTGTTAAGCTATAAGCTATGATGTTTCTCATATTTATAACATTGTTTTGAACTATTTGAACCATGTTTAAGGCTACAAGGAAGCTAATTCCCTTAATAAACTTGGAAATTGTTATTTATGTGATGAAATTATAAATTTGAGTTATGATAGCACACTTTGAACATGCATATACTTTAGTATTTCAGTTATGCCAGTCCATAAGCATGAAATCTGATATTCCTTTATCACATACATGTATTCTTGTATATTTTCTTTTGTGTGATATGATTTGGACGGGATGCCCGTAACCACGCCGGGCAGATTGTGTGGATATGCCTGTGACCACGCCGGGTAGATTGTGATAATGATCATGTGACCACACCGTGCGGATTGTGATATTGGCACGTGAGTTGTCCATGTAACATATGTGTTGTCCATGCAGACTGATATTATTAGCACATGAATTGTCCGTGCGGATATAGATATTGATATTATAGGAGGTCATTTCTTCGTTCAACACATGAGTTGTCCATGCGATTGATATTATTAGCACGTGAGTTGTCCATGCAGCATATGAGTTCTCCGTGCAGTGTGTGGATACAAATCTATCCCTCTAGGGTCACCTTCTCATGTTTCCCTCTTGATGGTGTACATGCGGATTGTGAGAAACCGACGGGTTTCTAGTTTATGTGAGCTCTGGGAGAGCTGGTTACTGTTATTGGATCGGGTTGCACTCCGCAACGGACTGATATGTGGTTATTGAATTTTATCTTTAATTGCAATTTTCTTGACTACTTAATTGATTTACTTGCATATCTTCCTTATATGCTGGATTGATGACTGAGAAGAGTACTTTAAGACAAAGAATTATGAGTATCAAGGTGACTTTACCTGAGATTTTCTGATTTGATCATATATCTGCTCTATACTTGTTGAAATTATGAACACTACAGGTGTTAGTGAGTATCATTTATAGTTCTTGCACCTTTCACCTCACCGAGGTTTGTTAGGATATATTCAGTACCTGGGGTCGGTTACACTCATACTACACTCTGCACCTTGTGTGCAAATCTTGGAGTTGATGTTGTTGTGTATGGCGGGAGCTAGCATTGAAGATGTACCCCGCATCCCGGCTATAAATATCACTTGTGCTTCGTAGCTTTATATTTGATTCTATTCATTTACATTTCAAATAGATGTTGTATTTATTTCATCTCAGTTTTGTACATCTAAGTCTTATTGGCTCATGACTTGTACTACCAATCCTTGGAAAGTTGTATAAAATTCAAGTATTTCATTTTTTACTCTTATCATTATCATTATATGGTGTTTTATTGTTATTTTGCTTACCTAGTGTGTCGGGTTAGGTGCCATTACGACGGGTACGATTTTGGGTCGTGACACTTCATTATATAAACCTAAATAATAGGAATTACCTAGTTGGCATGCATGAGTAAGGTGACTTCCAACACAATATTCACATGTAATGGACCTTTGACTAATTTTATTAATTAACTCTTCAAGGTCATTCATTCTCCTAGAATCAGCATAGGAGAATATGTTACTTTTTTGACATCCAAAGCTTTGGTAGTTTCCTCCACAACAATCACATATGTTGGACTTTTGACAACATTATTCTACCAACTCAACAAGTAGTTTTCTTAGTTGGTTGAATTACATTTTAAAAGTATGTGGAATGAATTCAGCTTCAAGATCTCAAGGTAGCCTAATAATTGAGAAAGTCAACCGAGAGTTGATTTATTGGTGAACGACCTCGGAATGAGGATTTTATGGCTCGTATAGTTTCGTTAGGTGAATTGGGATTTAGGAGTATGTTCGGAATGGAGTTTTGATGTCTTGTAGAATTAGGCTTGAATTGGCAAAAGTTAGTTTTTGGTGATTTTCGATCGGTAGTGGAAAATAGGCTATCGGGGTCTGAATGGAATTTCGGAAGTTGCAACAGGTCTGTAATGTCATTTTGAGTATGTGTGCAAAATTTTAGTTCAATCGGAGGTGTTTTGGTTGGTTTCGGCGTCGTTGGCGAAATTTGAAAGTTTCAAAGCTCATAGGCTTGAATTTGATGTAATTTTGGTGTTTTCATGTTGTTTTTGGTGTTTCGAAGGATCGAATAAGTTTGAATAATGCTATGGGGTGTGTTGGTATGTTTGTTAGGGTCCCCGAGGGGCTCGAGATTTATTTCAGATGGTTGGCGGAGTTTTGAACTTGGAAAATTGCAACAACTGGCTGCTGGTGTAAGTTTCTAGTGTAGGGCGCACCTGCGGAAGAGTAGCCGCAGGTGCGATGTCATAGGTGCAAAAGGCCATTCGCAGGTGCGAAAGGAGGCTAGGAAAGGGAAATCCGCAGGTGCGAAGAGATGGCCGCACCTGCGAAGCCGCAGGTCCAGAGAAGTGGTTGTAGGTGCGAGAATTGGTCTGTTAGTGGAATTGCGCAGGTACACACCTGGGACCACATGTGCGGGTCCGCAGGTGAAATTAAGTGTCCGCAGGTGCGGAATTGCTGGGCTGAACAGTATAAAAGTGGCCTCCGTAAAATTTTATTTATTTCACCATTTTTGCATGCGGTTGGAGCTCAATTGAGGGCAATTTGAAGAGAGAATTTGTGGGTCTTCAGTGGAGGTAAGTTCCCGAGTTATTAAAGTCGTTTATATGTTATTTTTTTCGGATTAGGCTTGTATTTGAAGGACTAAAGTAAGAAAAAGTTTGGAAAATGGGAGGAAAGAGTTTGGAATTTCTTTTGGCAATTTTAGTGGGCAATTGTGGTCCGACTTTGATGTTCTTGGTATGTATGGTCTCGTGGGGGGATAAGGGTTCTTGTGATGTAAATTTTATCGGATTTCAAGACGTGGGCCCAAGGCTCAGATTTGGCCGAATTTCGATATTCTTGTATAATTTGATAGATTTCGATTGGGTTGTGTTCCTTTAGTATATATTGATGATGTTGAACTGGTTTTGGCTAGATTCGGAGAAATCGAGAGCCAATTTGAGGGGAAAGAGCATAGCGGACTAGTGTTGTGGCCCGGTAGAGGTAAGTAATGATTATAAATCTTGTCCAGAGGGTATGAAACCCCAGACTACATATTTCTCACTAATTTTAGAATGGCGCACATGTCGGATGACGAGTATGTGGCGCGCACTGATTTTTGGATTGGACTAGGTCCACTCCGCAGAAACTAACGAGTTGCATATTTTACTCAAAACCTTATGTTAAATTATGTTCTAAATATTTTTGAAATATTTGAGCTATAAGTCGTGTTTGGGGCCTTGTGCCGATCTGTTTAGACCCCTTGGGGGCTTTTTACTGTTGTTTTCCTCACTATTTATTGATGATTTCACTCAGCCACATTGTGCTAATATTTTCGAGAACTCAGCCTGATTTACACTTCTTTGAAATTTAAAAATGATGTTTTGGGTCGAGTACCCTTTTTTACTGATTCGCTCGAGGGGCTTTATTGAGAAGTTCTGTTGAGTGAGGCCGAGGGCCTGATTGTGAGGATATGATATCACGAGGTGGCTTGATATTAGCGCTTGGGCTGAAGGAGCCCCTTCGGAGTCTGCACACACCCCTAGTGAGCGCACCGAGTGCCGAGTGACGAGTGATTGGGAGGCATGAGTGACTTTGAGGTGCCGAGTGACTGATTACGAGTTATGGTGAGGTATGCCCGAGGGGCTGATCATGAGTTACTATGACGCATGCTCGAGGGGCTGATTATGATACATGTTTTGCCCTAGGGGCTACTTATGATTTTACTACTTTCACTTTGAGCTTATGAAATATGTTTTGCCTGAGGGGCCTCTATATGATTCATTTCATTTTCATACTAAATCTGTTGATTTGAAGTTGTTGAAAATATACATTCTTCAAAGGATTTTTCTGAAGTTGGTTTTAAGCATGATGATTTCATATATCTATGTTATACTATTGGAAAGAAAGGTTGTGCATCTTGTGAATTGATGATATTGATTTTACGTGTTTCTTGCTGCTCAGACCTAATTTGTTTTCATTACTACTGAGTTGGTGTACTCACATAACTCCCTGCACCTTGTGTGCAGATTCAGGTGTTAGGGCAGGGTGAGCTGTCTATCTGTTCAAGAGATTCTCGGAGGTTTGCGAGGTAGCTGCATGCGTCCGCAGTCCTGCTCTCTCTCCTGCTTACTATTATATAATTTATTTTCTTTTGAGTTGTATATTTTATGTAGATGCTCATGACCAGTGACTCCGGGTTCTCGGGGGTTGTATTTAATATTCAGTATAACTTTAACTGTTTTATAAATGTTTAAAGGAAAACTTTATGGGTAATCAGTATAGTAAAGATGTAAATGGAAGCTTATTATGATTCGAGTGTAGCTTTGGCTGGCCTAGTTCCACGATAGGAGCCATCACGACTGGCTTAGATTTGGGGTCGTGACAGTTTGTTATCAAAGCGCTAGGTTAAATAGAACTCACCGGTCATGAGCAGGCTTAGTAGAGTCTTGCGGATCGGTATGAAGACGTCTGTACTTATCTTCGATAGGCTGCGGAACCCTTAGGAAAAATCTCACATTCTTGAGTTCTTTTCGTGTGAATCCAATTTATTCAGCCAATAGTGTAACTCTTGAATTCCTTCCATGTATTCGAACGCGCACGAGAGCGCTTGGTATTAGCTGTGCATCAGCGGCTTGTGGCTTCCATGGATGAGATGTGATTTTGGCATATTGGTAATGGGCCGGTCTGGAGGACTTGCGGCCAGATTCATTCTGTGGCTTAATTGCTGAGATTTTTATTGTGTGGGCATATGTGTTTGGGGACTTGTATGTCTGTTTGTGTTCTTATTGATGAGAATTGGTGACTAGATGCCTATGTGGTGGGTGTGATTTGATGGTTAGATGTGTTCAGACTGTGAATTATGTCAAAAGGGTTGGTTGGAAATGTGGCAAGATTTATAAGTGTTTGATTTCTATCTTGATTTGGTATATGGCCTTGAGTTGTGAGTATGTTGGAAGTCCTCTCATGTTGTGTAGTTGTGGAGTGAAACGGATTTTTTCTGTTGGGTTATGATTTCCTGGTGATGTCTTTTGAGCTAATCATTTGCCCCAGTAACGTTCATGTATTTGATTAACAGTGTATTCCAGTCGTATTAGCACTCCTTGTTATCGTATTCATTGATGGCGTCTTGGCATATTCGCGTAGCCAGGAGTAGCATACTCAGTATCTGAGGATGGCATTATAAGGATTCAGGGAGGACAGGCTCTATGCCAATTCTCCGAGTGTGAACTTTGGCTTGATTTAGTAGCATTCTTGCGACACGTGGTGTCCAGTGAGGGTATCCATGTGGTCAGACATGTGTGGGTAGAGATCCAGAAGCTCGAGATTTCTGTGACCACCGCTTCAATGTTAGCTTTGCCATCAGCTTTAGGTTTTTACCGCGTATTGTGGTTCCTCGAGGGTAGGCGTTGGTTGTGTTCAGATGTAGGAAGGTGTAGTGATTGCGTGATAGTTCTGGTCTTTAGAAGTGTATGGAGAGAGGCTAAGCAGGTAGGGGTATCTCCTGCGGGTTGTCCTAGGGTGTGTGGTCCCTATGTAGTTCTGTAATAAGTTCTCTTCTACCAGTAAATGATATATGTTGTAATTGGAGTTTAGATCGCTTGTGGAAGTTTGCGTGACTATTGAAATGGTGAATGCGAGATTTGCAGATGACTTTAGATGTTAGACGGGTGGTGTTATTATGGGCATTGTGAGTTATTGTTTGTCTTGATCGTTGGCTTTGAGCCAAGTGGGGGAGTATGTTAATGATAATTTGATTGCACGACTATGTGTGGTATTGGTTTCAGTTTGAGGTATATTGGTAAATCAGTTATGACCTGCAGGTGTGGGGTCTGGGAATGTCACGAGTCATGGAAATTTCTTCTATATAGGTTGCAATGTAGTTTGTTGGGTAATTGGGTTCTATTGAATGATTTAGTGGAAGTTATAAAAGGTGTAGTGTGTGCAGTGTATGAATTTGCTTGTGGCTTCAAGTGAGTGGATTACTTTTCTAGTATGTTAGTGTGCAAACGGGTCAGGTCGATTCTGTGTAATTGGTTGGTGTGATTGAGATTTACGTTAGAGGGTGTCAAGACTTGTGGCATATCTACATCATCACGGGTTCTACATATCAGTATCAGGAAGGTGAAGGTAATGGTTTTAGATTCGCAGGAAGTCTCTGCATGGTAAGTATTTTGAATGTGGTACTTTTAGGGATATTTGAGAGATTATTCAGCGGCTTATGAGCCTTAGACGGTATGGTTTTATGCTTGGGTCGCATGTGGTGAATCTGGGTTGAAAATTGTTGTATTACGGCAGGGAGAATTATCATTTTGAAGGTAAGTCAGAAGGAACTTGGGTAAATAGGGAAACTTGGTAGTAGGTCAGATCGGCATGGTAAGGGATATGATTAGTTCTTGGGTGTTCACGAGGTGACGAGTTTTTCGGGTGTTTCTCAGCAATGCTCTTGGATTATTGGTGGCCTGCGTAGTTTGATTGAGTTAAAGAATTCAGTCATGATGGTTTGGTGTTGCGCAAATGGGATATCGGATAGTTCCAGATGGTTTCTACCACGGTTAAGGGAGCATATTTTCTTATGACGTGTAGTGAATTTGTTTCTAAATGGGATGTAATGGGAGTTCATGGCTAGTTGGGTACGTAGTTGCTTGTGGCTCAGAAGGGACCATGGAGTTCCTGTATTTTTCCTAGGTTGGCATGTCGTGTGCGGTATGTTGGGTAGAGTTGAGATTTGCATATGTGAGGTCACGGTTCGGTTCTGGAAGGAAGGTCATAAATTCTTAGGCAGCATGGGCAATTTCAGATGACTAGGTAGATGATATCACTAATTGGTGCGACTTGATGAGGGTATATATTTCAGAAAGAGCAATGTGTTTGAGCTAAGGGTACTTTATTAGTATCGCGACGCCCTATTGTTTGATCGACTGTTGATATCAAGGTTGCTTGGTAAACGGAAGAATTATAGGGGTATCCCTCGTGGAATGAGTGAGTATTTGGGATGTGTTATGTATTCGAGCGGTGGAGTTGTGATCAGATATGGTAATCCGTACGTTTCATGGACTTCGAGACTGAGAGTTCTCATAAACAGGATATTTTGTGGTAGTGAACTGTGAAGATGCGAGCTGAGCTAGTCAGATGTTAGTATGTAACATGCTTCCGTCATTGTGAACTTTTCGATAAGTTATCTATCTGTTATGGGTGATCAGAGTTAATTTAGGGTCACTGGTAGGCTAATATGGGTGTGTGTTCTGCACCGGGTCAGAATTGTTGGCTCCGAATTTCTATTATTGAGGAAGCTACCATTCAATTGTGATTGAGTTTATTCATGTTCTGGAGTGATCTATGAGTTACTCTTCGGTGTTGCGAGGAGTGGTGATTATTGGTTATATGCACATATCGTGCGGTTCTAATTGGGCGTTATAGCTAGATTGGAGTAAGGTAATTAATTGGGTGTTGAGGGATTGAGACGTGTTGGTTATATACCTTCTGTTTCGGGTGGCATGGTATTGTCCGGTTTCCCCCGTGGTTATGGCAATGCACTTTGAGTACTTGATGTCGAATTTCGAATGGTTATTGATTTTAGGCAAGGTGTCTTGAAGTATTTCAAGTGAACCAGCATTGGATGAGTTCGCGCACTGTAGCGGATTTATGTAGGGGTATGACCTTTGGTATTGGATACATGTGTTTTAGATTTTTACGGTGTGTGCCAGGCTGTTAGTATGATATGGTGATGGTAATTGTTAGTGGCAGGATAGTCCTCTCGTGTGGATCTTTTATATAATTTGATTACATTGGGAAGTTGATGTTAAGTGCACAAGTTGCACAGGTTTTAGCTTCGAATTGTATCGATGTGTCATGTTATCAGGGTGGTCGTGATGGATGAGAAAAGGTCATTGGACCTAGAGTGAATATTTTCAGAATTTTCTACAGCATAGTTGCAAGGATAAATATCGGGAGTCGGCTTAGAAATCTGCTATAACTCCTGTTTGGGAAGGAGGAGTTTCATGTCTACCTGATAGGACGAATGGTTGTTAGTTCTACGTGCTTCTTTCATCATCGACAGTATATGGAAGTGTTAGAGTGAGGCATTTCTTGATAAGAAGTTATGTCCCGATATTAGGTTGTTCTGAGCAGTTATTGTGGTTAAGAGTTATCTCTATGAATGTTGAGTCACGCGGTGTATTATGTGATTTCATCTTGGGTGCGTATATTACTTGATTCAGCATGTTCAGACTTGTTCAATTTATAGTTATGGAAAATTTTATCTTGTATATTATTTCAAAAGTGGGAATTTGGTTCTACGGTTTAGGGGTCAGGATTGGATTTCGAAATTTCAACGGTATTGTTCTATTGGACCTATATGGGATAGTGTGTCGTGGGATCACCCCCGGGTATGTGCATGGTAAGCTACGTAACAATTTGATGGTGTTGGAGAACAACTCTTGGCACGTTCGAGGACGAACGTATGTTTAAGTGGGGGAGGATGTAACGACCCGGCCGGTCGTTCCGAGAGTTTAGCCCCATTTCACCCGTTTCTGCTTCATTTTATGTGGTTTAGCTTCATTTATGGGTGTTGGGTCGGTTGGTTCGGGTTCAGAGTGGTCATGGTGAGGATTGAGGCGTGCAGCCTCTCAAGGTAGCCTAATAACAGAGAAAGTCCACTGAGAATTGACTTATTGGTGAACGACATCGGAATGCGGATTTTATAGCTCGGATGGTTTCGCTAGGTGAATTGGGACTTAGGAGTGTGTTCGGAATGGAGTTTTGATGTCCGGTGTAGAATTAGGCTTGAATTGGCGAAAGTTAGTTTTTGGCGATTTCCGGACGGTAGTGGAAAATAGGCTATCGAGGTCGGAATCGAATTCCAGAAGCTGGAACAGGTCCTTAATGTCATTTTGAGTATGTGTACAAAATTTCAGGTCAATCGGAGGTGTTATGGTTGGTTTCGGCATCGTTGGCGAAATTTGGAAGTTTCAAAGTTCATAGGCTTGAATTTGATGTAATTTTGGTGTTTTCATGTTGTTTTTGGTATTTCGAAGGCTCGAATAAGTTTGAATAAATCTATGGGATCTGTTGGTATGTTTGGTAGGGGCTCGGGTTTGATTTCGAATGGTTTGCGGAGTTTTGAACTTGGAAAATTGCAGCAAAAGGCTGTTGGTGTAACTTTCAGGTGTTGGCCGCACCTGCAGAAGGGTAGTTGCAGGTGCGAAAGGCCATGCGCAGGTGCGAAAGGAGGCTAGGCAAGGGAAATCCGCAGGTGCGAAGAGATGGCCGCACCTGCAAAGCCGCAGGTGCGGAGAAGTGGCCGCAGCTGCGAGAATTGGTCTCTTAGTGGAATTGCACAGGTGCGCACCTGGGACCGCAGGTGCGAAATTGCTGGGCAAAACAGTATAAAAGAGGCCTCCGCAAACTTTTAGTTATTTCACCATTTTTGCATGCGGTTGGAGCTCAATTGAGGGCAATTTGAAGAGAGAATTTGTGGATCTTCAGTGGAGGTAAGTTACCGAGTTATTAAAGTCGTTTCTATGTTATTTTGTTCGGATTGGGCTTGTATTTGAAGGATTAAAGTAAGAAAAAGTTGGAAAATGGGATGCAAGAGTTGGGAATTTCTTTTGGCAATTTTAGTGGGCAATTGTGGTCCGATTTTGATGTTCTTGGTATGTACGGTCTCGTGGGAGGATAAGGGTTCTTCTGATGTAAATTTTATCGGATTCCAAAAAGTGGGCCTGGGGCTCGCGTTTGGTCGAATTTCGAGATTCTTGTATAATTTGATAGATTTCAATTGGGTAGTGTTCCTTTAGTATATATTGATGATGTTAAACTGGTTTTGGCTAGATTGGGAGCAATCGGGAGCCAATTTGAGGGGCAAGAGCATAGTGGAGTAGTGTTGTGTCCCGGTAGAGGTATGTAATGGTTATAAATATTGTCCTGAGGGTATGAAACCCCAAACTACATATTTCTCACTGATTTTAGAATAACGCACATGTCAGATGACGAGTATGTGGCGCGCACTGATTTTTGGATTGGACTAGGTCCACTCCGCGGCAACTAACGAGTTGCATATTTTACTCAAAAAGTTATGTTAAATTATATTCTTTGTTGAAATACTTGGGGTATAAGACGTGTTTGGGGCCTCGTGTCGACCTGTTTAGACCCCTTGGGGGCTTTTTACTGCTTTTTTCCTCACTATTTATTGATGATTTCACTCAGCCACATTGTGCTTACTATTTTCGAAAACTCAGCCTGATTTACACTAATTTGAGATTTAAAAATGATATTCTGGGTCGAGTACCCTGTTTTACTGATACGCCCGAGGGGCTTTATTGAGAGGTTCTGCTGAGTGAGGCCGAGGGCCTGATTGTGAGGATATGATACGCCACGAGGTGGCTTGATATTAGCCTTGGGTTGAAGGAGCCCCTCCGGATTCTACACACACCCCAGTGAGCGCACCGAGTGCCGAGTGAGGAGTGATTGGGAGGTATGAGTGACTGTGAGGTGCTGAGTGACTAATTACGAGTGATGGTGAGGTATGCCCGAGGGGCTGATCATGAGTGACTGTGAGGCATGCCGAGGGGCTGATTATGATACATGTTTTGCCCGAGGGGCTACTTATGATTTTAATACTCTCACTCTGAGCTTATGTAATATGTTTTGCCCGAGGGGTCTCTATATGATTCATTTCATTTTCATACTAAATCTTTCGGTTTGAAATTGTTGAGAATATACATTATTCAAAGGATTTTTCTGAAGTTGGTTTTAAGGCATGATGATTTCATATATCTATGTTATACTGTTGGAAAGAAAGGTTGTGCATCTTGTGAATTGATGACATTGATTTTATGTGTTTCTTGCTGCTCAGACCTGATTTATTTTCATTACTACTGAGTTGGTGTACTCACATTACTCCATGTACCTTGTGTGCAGATTCAGGTGTTAGGGCAGAGTGAGTTGTCTCTCTGTTCCAGAGATTCTCGGAGGTTTGCGAGGTAGCTGCATGCGTCCGCAGTCCTGCTCTCTCTCCTGCTTACTATTATAGAATTTATTTTCTTTTGAGTTGTATATTTTATGTAGATGCTCATGACCAGTGACTCCGGGTTCTCGGGGGTTGTATTTACCATTTAGTATAGCTTTAACTATTTTATAAATTTTTAAAGGAAACCTTTATGGGTAATCAGTATAGTAAAGATGTAAATGGAAGCTTATTATGATTCGAGTGTAGCTTTGGCTGGCCTAGTTCCACGATAGGCGCCATCACGACTGGCTTAGATTTGGGGTCGTGAAAAGTAATGGCTTCAAACAAAAATTATATTAGTTGAGTGCACCAAGTGAAAAAAAAGCCTCTTTCGATTAGCCTTTGCTAAATCAATAAATTTGTTTAAATCTTTTTCTTCTCCCAAATAAGAAACAAAATAACAGGATAAAGATTTTGGTAAGTGTATATAATTATATCAAATAATAGATATAGTCAATATCAAATATCTTGGTTTATAAAGATGATAAAGATAAAATCTCAACAAAAGAAGATTATAACATTAAGATAATTATTATAACGCCTTTATAACATCATCTAGTATCCCAACAAAAGAAAACTACTCCATTATGGAAAAGATAAAAATGATAAATACAGTTCCTACGATAAAAGAAATAACTTTTAAAACTAAAACAAAGACAATATTAAAGTTGGTGTTCTCCGCACAATAATGGTTCTCCCTTTCATTGAAAATTCATGTCTATTTATAGAAAATTACCAAGGATGTCATCCTTGGATTGGGGATTGCATTCCTAGTTCTTGAATCGATTTCTTCCAGATGCCTCCTTCCACGAATGGAATCCTTATAATTGAGGATGACATCCATGGATTGGGATGCCATCCTTGGCCTTTTTGCTATCTCTGCTTGAATACTCTTCTTTCTTCTTTTTTTCTGTTCTTTTCTTTTCCTGCTACATTTATCAATAATTTGTATAAATATTGAACAAAAAACCATATCTATAAATGAAGCATTTGTTTATTTAATATAACATATGCCTAAAAACACACATAATATATATATATATATATATATATATATATATATATATATATATATATATATATATATATATATATATATATATATATATATATATACTTATCATAACTACAATAAACAATCAATGTATTTAAAAACTAGTAACATATAGTAAATGAAGACATGAAGTAATTGAAAATAATAAATAATTATCTCAACCTGCATGTTTAACCCGTAACTATACATGCACAATCGTCACCTTGCATATATTCCATCCCCATACATAAATCAAATAGAAAATAATCCAATCAAGTCATAATTCTCTCAAGACAAGGTTTACCACAACACTTACCTCTTTCCGTAGCCTAGTCAATGCTCAACCACGACATTTCCTTTAGAATTAGCCTCTAAACCAATCAAATATAGCCAAATATAATTCAAATAACTCAAAATTAGCTTTAGAAACTACCCACAAGTGAAAAAAATTCGATCATTAATGAAATTAAAAGAGTCAACAAAAGTCACCCCCAGGCTCACTTAGCTAAAATCCGAGATTCCGATCAAAATCTGATAACCCATTCACTCCCGAGCCCGGTTATGTGATTTGTTTTCAAATCCGATCTTAAGTTGAGGTCTAAATCTAAAGTTTGTAAAGTCCCTAATTTCCACCGAATACCCCTAATTCTACCATGAAATTCATAGATTAAAGGTTAAATTCAACGGGTAATTATGGAAATACATCAGAACTAGTTAAAAATCACTAACCAAGGAAGTGGGGATGAAAATCGCTTGAAAATCACCTCTAGGCCTAGCTGAGCTTTGAAAAATGGTGTTATGTTAAAAAAAATGCCTACTTTCAGCTAATATATAGCTGCGTGTCAAGTGTTCTTCGCGTTTGTGAAGCACCTGACTCGTTCGCGAAGAGCATATGCCAATAGGCCATCGTGTTCGTAAGGTCCTCTTCATGTCTAGAAAGCTTAATTCCCAGCCCGCCATTGCATTCACGAAACCTTGTCGGCATCCGCGAAAAGGAACCACCTGCCTTCCCCAAGATCTCCCCAATCCATGGCGTTCACGAGATGCCCGTTGCGTTAGGATAATCCCCCTATAGCTTCGCGTTCGTGACCTGCCTCTCACGTTCATGAAGAGAAACCAACCCCAACCTAAGTTTCCCCTTCGTGATAGTGAGAGAAGTTTTGTGATCACGAAACAAGAGACACCAGAAACCAGAAAACAATAGTTCTACAAGTTCAAAATGATTTGAAACACACGTGATCCCCTCGGGCTCCAAATTAAAATGCACACAAGTGTAATAACATCATATAAACTTGATCACTACCTTAAATCATCAAAGTAAGGTTAAATCACAAGAATGGATCATCAAAACTCAAGATTTCAACATGAAAACTCATTTTCACAAAATGGACCGAGAGTCTGTCGGAACCAAACATGCATGCAAGTCTGAAAACATCATAAAAACCTACCAGAATGGTCAAAAAACTGATCCAATGTCATTTATAAAGAATGTTGATAGTGGTAAACTCAAGTTATTTTTAAAACTAAAAATCACATTTATTTAAAATTTCACATAAAAACTTTCCGAAAAATAACACGGACCACGCACTTAAGTTATGTAACATATAAAGAAGCTATGAGAAGTCTCTAAATATGGAAACAAGGGATGATATTTGAAATGACCTTTCAGGTCATCACATTCTCCACCTATAAAAGATCCGTTCGTCCTCGAACAGACATAGAAAAGTACTTGGACTAGGGAAAAAATGGGTTATCTGCTTCACATATCGGACTCGGACTCCCTCGTAACTGCCTCGATCAGCTGCCCTCTCCATTGCACCTTCACAGAAGGAAAACCCTTAGATCTTAACTTACGAACCTGCACTTACGAACGTGTCGGACTACAATATCCACCGGCGCCTCCTCATACGCCATTTTTTTCATCAAGTTGAACCGTGCTAAAATCTAGAACATGCGAGATGTCCTCATGGTAATTTTGAAGCATGGAAACATGGAATACTAGATGTACTCCCGCTAATCTAGGAGGCAATAAAATCTTGTAAGCACCCTATCACGACCCGATTTTTCATCGTCGGGATCGTGACGACACCTAACGCTACACTTGCTAAGCAAGCCAACATTGGAGGGTTACGACATTAAAACAATGAAAGTATATATACGAAATTTTACTACCATCCAATATGTGGTACAAAAAATAACAAATGAAATAGTATATGATACTGCGAAAATAATACTAAAATCTAGCTACCCAGGGTTTGGAATCACAATTCATGAACTAAAATATATATCCGTTCTGAAATAAATGAAACAACAATTGAATAATAAGGAAGAGACTCCACGAATTTGCGGACGTCGGCAGATCTACCTCGTGTCTCCGTGCGAATAGTCTACTACCACTCGAACTCAGCTTGGACCTAAACCTGGATCTGCACAGAAAATGCAGAGTGTAGTATCAGTACAACCGACCCCATGTACTGGTAAGTGCCGAGCCTAACCTCGGCGAAAAAGTGGCGAGGCTAGGACAGGACACCACAAAAAAACTGGACATATATAATCATGCTATTGGAAATAAAAACAAATAAAGAATTAAAACAACAATCAATGGGAAGGGGACATACAGTGGGAAATTTCAACATAAGGAGTGAGAAAAACGAGAAGGCAAAAATAAATAGTGATTAACAAACAACAAAATTAAGCAACTAAAATAGGAAGGAAATCTGCACGGCATCACCCTTCGTGCTTTTACTCTCGTCCTCACCAGATTATAAATAAGAAATCACGACATCACCCTTCATGGTTTTACACTCAACCTCACAATATAAATAAATCATGCACGGCATCACCCTTCGTGCTTTACACTCAACCTCACAATATAAATAAATCATGCATAACATCACCCTTCGTGCTTTACACTATTCCTCACAATATAAATAAATCATGCACGACATCACACTTCGTGCTTCACACTCTTCCTCAAAATATAAATAAATCATGCACCGCATCACCCTTCGTACTTTACACTATTCCTCACCAATCACATAATCATTAACAACAGATTAAGAGAAATTTTCACAAGAAAGCAGTATTTCATCATAATTACCTTCACAATTTAACGTCTCAACCTCGAATCAATGTTCACAATGTAATCCATCTCGGTGGAACCGGATACAGTTTTCCCAACAGTTCAATAGCAACAATAAGCATGTATAATAGACTTTAAGATTACAAGAACAACAAGAATGGACCTTCACTCGCATGTTATGACTCGACTACCACGTATAGGTACTCGTCACCTCACCTATACATCGCTTTCAATAACAAAATACGTAGCAAGTAATCACACAATACCTATTCCCTCAAGCTAAGGTTAGGCACAACACTTACCTCGATTTCGTAGACCACTCACTGCTCAACTACATCTTTTCCTTTAGGATTCATCTCCAACCCACTTGTATATAATCATAATTAGTTTAACATCATCAATTGTCACAAAAGGAATCAACTTTAATGAATAATTATTGATTTCCCAACTTTTCCCAAAAAAGGTTAAAAATCGACCCCGGGCCCGCTTGGTCCAAACTCGAGGTTCGGACCAAAATCCGTTTATCCATTCACCCCCGAGCCCGAATATGTAATTAGTTTCGAAATCCGACAACAATTCGAGGTCTAAATTCCAATTATACAAGATTCCTTGATTCTACCCAAACCCCCAATTTCTACCATGAAAACCCTAGATTTTTAGAGTTTAATTGATGAAAAATATTGGATAACTGGAATAAAGTAGTTAAGAATCGTTTACCGACACCTTGGGGAAGAAATTGTTTCTTGAAAATTGCCTCTAAGCCTTCTTGCTTTTGAAAATATGAAAGAATGACCAAATTCCCATTTTTAGGTTCTATTTTAATCGATGGGCAGGTCTTTTTTGCGTTCGCAAAGGACCTATCGTGTTCGTGATGCTTTAGCCCTATTGGCCTTCGCGTTCGCGGGTCATTCCATGAGTTCGCGAAAGGCATTCCTCCCCCCCCCCCCAAGCCATCACATTCGCGACCCAGTGGCCGCGTTCGCATAGAAGACGAGACCCCCCTCCCCCAGGTCCCATAACTCATCGCGTTCGCGGAAGGCTGGTCGGGTTCGTGAAGGGTACCACCCCCCAGTGCTTCGCATTTGCGACCAGTACTTCGGGTTGAAGAAGGATTTCTACCTCAGCCTGGTTACACTTCGTGATCGCAAAGCACAAAATTTCTGCGCACCAGCAACAACAAAACAAGAGATTTCTCTAAGTTCAAAACATCCTGAAGCCTACTCGAAACTCACCCGAGCCCTCGGGGCTCCAAACCAAACATGAACACAAGTCTAAATACATCCTACGTAATTGCTCGTGCAATCAAATTTCAACCTAGAATCTAAGGTTTCATTCAATCATTCACTCATTTTGCATCGCCCCGAAAAAGATATGAGGTGCTCGGAAATGGTCGAAGTAGTTGAATAGGAGGATCACTATGACTATAGCCCTTGGTAAGTTATGATTTCAACCTAGAATCTAAGGTTTTCATGGTGGAATTGGGGGGGTTTGGGTAGAAACTAGGGATTTCTAAACTGGGGCTTTAGACATCAATTTGAGGTCGGATTCCAAAACCAATTGTATATCCGGGCTCGGGGGTGAGTGGGTAAACGAGTTTTGGTTCGAATTTTGGGTTTGGACCAAGCGGGCCCGAGTATTGACTTTTGTTGACTTTTTCAAAAATAGCTTAATTTGAATTCTTTGCAATCGTGGTTAGTTCCTAAGGCTTAAATTGAATTGTTTGGTTGGTAGTTTTCTAGATTCTATTAGTATGGAGCTTTGTGTGAAGGGAAAACGGTAATTGAGCCTTGAGTGGCTTGTGGAGCGAGGTAAGTGTTGTGTCTAACCTTGACTTGAGGGAATTAGGAACCCTCGGACTATGTGATTATGTGAAATCCATGTGAGCAACGTATATGTGAGGTGATGAGTGCTTATACGTCGCCAAATTATCTGTTTTCTGACTTATTGGTTTCCTTCAATCAATTTCTTCCTTGTCGTAATTGTTATATGTTCTAAATGTTTTCCATGCTTAGCTGATACGTGTTAATCAACATCTTCTTCTGTTAACTATTGTAGTTCTTTCCATAGGTCCCCTAATCCCTGCTATTTGTTTAATTTCACTTGTTTTCACCTTTTAATTGTAAATTGCTAGACTGGTCTCGTTGTGTAGTATTATTTGGGTAGATTTTATATGGATCAAGGTTCTCTCTTCTTGGTTCAGTTCAATATTTATTTATCATAAAGGTCTTGTGATTTAGATTGTTGATTGACTGTATACATTGAGTGTTTGGTACTGATATGGTGGGATCAGGCTGCACGCTGCAGCAAGTGGAATAAAGGAGGATGGATATGGTGGAATAAAGGTGAATATGTTTATACGGTGGGATCAGGTTGCACGCTGCAACAGGTGGAATAAGGGTGGATTGATGTGGTGAAATAAGGGTGAATTATGATATTGATATTGATATATGGTGGGATCGGATTGCGCGCCGCAACAGATATATATTATTTACTGCTATTGTTATTGTTACAGTGGAATAAGGAAGGATTTTATGTTGTCTGGTGGGATCAGGTTGCGCACCGCAACAAAACTATATGTTTCTATTTCATGAGCTTTTGATTTCCGGTATTTCTTTTATTATTTGATATAGTAAGGATTGGTAACTTTAGACGACACTTGATCAATCTGGACGCCATGGTTATCACTTTTAGTTGGTTGTCTGGTTGTGTTCAGTATTTCTAGTATTCTATCATTTTAAATACTACATACAGGTTTTAGTATAGCTACTCGAGGTTATCCTCGTCACTACCTTGTCGAGGTTAGGCTCGGCACTTACCAGTACATGGGGTCGGTTGTACTGATACTGCACTCGACACATTGTGCAAATTTTGGAGACGGTCCCAGCAACGGTCACTAGCTATCTCAGATCGAATATTTGGGAGACTTGAGGTACGACTGTTCAGCGCCCGCAACTCCTGGAGTCTCCATCCTCTTTTCTTTTAGTTGTACAACTTCATTTAGACATTTTTATACTTATTTCAAGCCTTTATGTATAACACTTTAGAAGATCGTGTACTTGTGACACAAAATTCAGGGAATTGTAATAGAAAATTGGTTGTTTAGTTTCCGAATTTTTACTTAGAACACACATGTTATTTTAGTTTGTTATTAATGTTATTGTTTAGGCTACTAAAAGAAATAAAACGTTCTAACGTTGGCTTGCCTAGCAAGTGAAATGTTAGGCGCCATCACGATCCCGACGGTGAAAATTTCGGGTCGTGACAAAAACATCCAATCTCACAAAGTGATTGGCCAAAGCCTTAACATTCATGGCTAGTGGCCTCTCTGCTATCGATAAATATTCCAGACTGCTTATGCTCTCAACCTTTCTACTCAATGCATAAGTGTTGCACCCTATTTTGCACGAGTCAAAAGAAGATCATTTCTCTATTAGTTTGCTAACCGGTGAAATTTTGGGTAAGGGTTCTTGTTCTTCTAAGGAGAAGGTGTTAGATACCTCTTAAAATCTACCAGAGGTATCCCCGTCAGACTTTAACTAGATTTAAATAATTAGTTGTCTATACTCAGCTATACTAGTGTTACAGTGGGGCATATTCTATATCTAGTTTAGAGCTTATTGCTAAAAATGTACATGTGATTTCGAAAGATAATATAAATTTATGAAAGTCATTAGAAAAATGCTTCACTTTTATAATCGAAATAGTATGTCTATAGTATTTGGCTTTGTAAAACCTTGTGAAGTATGGCTAAGTTATAAAACAATCCGTCTTTATATGAAGAATGCGACTCTTTGTATAATCATTGTACAGTAAAGTTTGTTTAAAGAAAGAGTCTTTAGGCATACCTTGGAAATTCGTTCACAAACCTCACATTTCATTTTGAAGTATATCATCTGAAAAACCTTGATTTTGGCAACAATGTTTGTTCGATTTTCTATTGTAGAAAAACTCGATTAAAAGACCAATTTGGGTTCTATTTCTAATTTTTGGAAAGAGAAGATTGTCTTCCTTTGCTAAAGTTGTTTTGGTTTCAAAAGTGTTTATAAAATGTTTTTAGTAATAGTATAAGAGATTAATATAGTAAACAATTCACGAATCATAAATATCTACTACTTATTCTAACACTTCTTTGAATCATATGTCTTTTAGGGTTTGCCTTGATTGTTCACATGGTTCAAAAAGATAAAGTAAAGCATTCATCAAATATGGTAAGTGTTATATACATGTGGGAGATAAGGAAAATAAACTTAATTAAAGCAGTAGAGGATAAGAGTGGACTCTGGTTTGGGCTTGAAAAGAAGTAGGCATAACAAGTAGCGAGATCGGACAACAGCAACTTCAGACTCCTAAATACACATGTACAGGATTTAGACCTATATTCTTTGAGAACTTGACATGCCCAATTTTAATACATATCCAAGAAAGAAAAAGAAGGTCATCAGATATGCTACTCAATGTGCATAATTACACATGAAATAAACTAGTATGGGCCTACGACAAATTACAGCAATCAATAGCACTCCAGAATATGAAAACTAGTGTGCAGTCACAGATGGTAAAGTGATTCACAATGAAAGTCTTTGCTGTCATTAAACACTAAACCTAAAATCATTAATAAATGTCAATGTATTAGAGGATAAGGGTAGAATTCCATTCATGGACAAGGTACTCCTTGGATCCCTCGTGTTTCTAAGTTCCCAAGGGTCTCTAGGCCTAGGGAAGTGCTTCTGTCAGGGAGAGTAGTTCAACCAAGCTCTAAACCCTACTCCTAAATACCCTTAACTACCCACACTTACTCTTCCCTATAGTTTTAGGTGCCAATGAGGCACCCAATGGAGATCCCCATACCACAGTGATACCATACACAAGAATGTATACATTCATAATAGTTGTACAAGATACCATAGGATCATAAGGCGGCCAATTCACATTATTGTAACCACAATTTCAATATAAATATATGATTCACTGTGAACACCATATCATGTTATGCATTCTCAAAAATTAACTTCAGGCATACACAAGAAAAAAGCACTAGCAGAATACTTTAGTAATCCAGACACCTGAATCATGTATCTTATGAGTAGACGAAGTATGTTTTTCAAACTCATAACAATCCCTGTTCATGACTGGATTCTCTTAATAACCTTCAATTAGATTAGTAAAGTATTTGTTATAACTAAAATTTAACTTCAAGCATAAATACAGGTTAACATCTTCATTTGGAACTTCTAAAGAGTATTAATAGAGATACAGGTTAACATCCTCATTTGAAACTGCTAAAGATTATTAATAGGGCTACATGTTAACAACCTCAATTAATACTTCTAAAGAGTGTTTGTAGAGATACAAGTTAACAGTCCTGCTTCACTCTAAAGAAAATGGCATTAATGCTTTCTTCTAAATAAAAAAGCTCTCAGCTTCATACTAATATCATTAGATAATAAATTATGCAACTATAATTAAACAGGACAGAAGATTCATCTTAGGTTCATAAGCTAAGCCTAGTTCATTATGTATGCTTAGTGAAGTTTCAAGGACAATATAGGCATGTGTATGGTCATGAAGGACAAGCAGACTGTTGAAGACAAAATTTATGCAAGGTATCCAAAAGAGAAAACCCATAGAGGATATTTATCATGAGTTATGCCATGATAAGGTGTTAAAACACTTAAACTAATACTATCACTTCTTGAATTCCAGAAAACAGGCAGGGGTATCAATATATTGGGAAATCTCCTAAGCAAATCCAGTATGGGATTTTAGGTATTGTGAAACATAATTTCAACACTTTAGCACAACATATGGAACATCAGAACATAAACACATCTTAACCAAACCTTATAGCTTTAGTTAAGTGTATGGCAATTATCAGAATACCCACAAAGGTGATACAAGAGCTTAGGACATGTTTACATACTGTGATCAAACAGTCATGAGTTTATCAGATGATCAATGACCTTCTAAGAATTAATAGTCACAGAGGCATGTCAGAGAGAAGAGATTGGTTAAAATGTCATGAACTGGTATTCTTAAACTAAGGTGACACTCTTATCTTCACTGATAAACAAGTTCATACTCACTTATGTCTAATTTATTTGGTGAATCACTTCAAAAATGTAAATAATACCCAAGGCAGGTTAGCATAGTAGTCATGGTGGTTCTAATTAAATCAGGGAGATTTGGAGCTAGGTATTAGGTTTGAGAGTTCTTTAGTTATTTTCAAAGTTTAACAGTACATCATATGTTAATTAGGATATACACACTTCTAATTTCAACACCTTAGGGAAACGCATGATTCCCGAATCTATTATCAGCCATATGTCATTAACAAACACACAAAACAATTATCTATACATTAATAACAACATCATTCAGTAAAAGATAACACAACAACTCATGTTTAGTAATTCAAAAAAATGAAAGAAGAGTAAGGTTGAGGTTTTATGAACCTCCTTTAGGGCAACAAACCAAACAAAAGACTTAGTTTAGCCGTTTAGAAGTCCATGACTGAGACTCCAATCTGTGACTAACTCAAAACGAGAAAAGAGAGGAAGTAGAAATCGAGTTGGAATTAGCTTCAATTGAAAAGATCCTAAACACTACTGTATTATGTATTAGTTCTCTATGTTTGTTACTTGTTGTTGGTGATCTTGGGTGAGAGCATTGAAGGATCCAATTTATAGTGGCCATTGAGGCTTTAGGGTTCCAAAATATTCAAGTTAGATAGTCGAAGATGATAAATTGTGGATGAAGATAGGAAGGCGAGTGAAATCGGAGGAAGAGAGAGGGGGAAAATCATCACGGAACTTTACCCAGGAACAAGGATGAAAGATTGGGCGATTGAGAGTTAGGATCCATCGGTCAAAGCTCCAATGTCTAGAGGTCACTACGTTTGACTTCTGGACAAAAAATGTTGATGATGAATTTGGAGATATCAACCATGCATGCTCCGATTTGAGAGAACGAGTGGGGATATCAGACGAATGAAGTTTCATCGTTTAGGAATAGGGTTTCAAATTGGGGTTTTGAATATTAATGATGAATGGGGAAATAATCGGGCAAAATTCGAGGATATCAGAGACAGATTGAGTGTTGTAAGGTTTGAATTTGTGACCTTACACCGATTTGTGCAAGGTTTCACCACTTCATGATTGATGGGCATGAAGATTTGAGAGAATAGATAGGAAAAGAGGAAAAAGTGGTGGCTATTCAACGTGGGAAATGAATAAGGTTAGGGGTCTTGTCTCTGAGTTAAGATTGGGGGAAGCAATCTGGGTTGTTTGATTGTTTGATCAATGGCCCTGAAAAATCAGGTGCTAAAAATTTTAAAAGGTTTTTACGAGAAAATATAGGGACCATTGGATTTTTGTATTTCAACGGTGGAGATGATATTGTAGCGGGGATTAAAAGAAAAGAGAAAATCCTGGATTAATTAGGGACCATTGATGAGTTGATCTGTTTGTGCTTGTTTTGTGAGTGTGGGAGACCGGTGATATGGAAAACCACTATTGGCTCACAAGGAATGGCATGGATTGCCAACTTGGACTGGAGGAGTTGTTTGGACTGGGTCAAATGGCGATTGCGCCTATGGATTGGGCTAGTTTTAATTCAAAAGATGACAAACTTATGTTTAATTACGGATTTACAGTTATAGCCTTTTAGACTTGTAACCCTTTTTTAAATTAATTTAAATAAACTTAATTATTATTAATAAAATAAAGTAAAAAACTATCATTATCAAATATACCACTAATTATTATAATTAATTATTTGTAAAATATGTTGTCTTCTAAATTACGACACTAACTTCGCATTATAACATAGTAGTCTAATTAACTAGTAATAAAGGAGTAATTTGTTAAATTAATTATAGAGCATATATGATGTATATAAAAGTTATTTAAATAGTCTTAAAATAGTAAGTATGATATATTTTTACATAATACTAAATTCTTAATTTTAACACTATTAATACCTAATTAATTTTGTAAAATAGGTATTATTGTTTGAAAATATTTTCAAAACAAACATTGCAAATTATTAAGTATAAAAATGAATAAATTTTAAGAGGGATGGTCGAAATTGGCAATCAATAGGTGCTCCTCTTTGACCGGAGACGATAAAAGAGTTTTCGACCAAAGAAATTGAACCAAGGCCAATTTTGTCTCGACTTTAGGCATACATTCGAGGAATGGCATTTGGAATAAGGAAGATTATGAGTTGTAGAATTAGGAGTTAAGTAAGGCTCTGGGAGGATTTTTGGGGAGTTGCGGCCGATTTCTAGCTTTGAATTGCGTACATACATCGGCCTTAACAAGGATCAGGCGTCATGTAGTTCTAGAGTGAAGATTTTGGGGAAGCGATGTTTGCAGGAATTGACCTGGTATCATATTATGACGGTACTACAAGACGGAAGATTTGGTACTCATGACAACTTTTGAATTGCGGCTTGATTTGAAAGATTTGAAGAATTAGAGTTCCTGCTTATGAGTTTGTTGTCCCTCATAGCGTTGTAGCTTTGTTTGCTACTTTGAAAGAGTTCCACAATGCGATATATGTTCTTGCAAAGAAAAAAAATACACACATCCTCATATATTGCAATGCATAATATGTTAAGATGTGATGTAAATGATGTAGGAATGATGATTCCTGGCTGCTGGCTAGCCATTATTTGGGATTAGGATGATAGGATACTTGAATTTGAATCGATTATTAGCAGGGTTATGTACCTTTCCGTAGCTTCCAGAGAATTAATACTCCTCGTGTTGGTAGTATCTCTGCGCGATGGGAGTAGTTGACATGTAATGTAAAATTCATCTCTGCTTGCTAGAATAGGTTGCATTGGAATGTAAAGTATCTCTGTGTGATGGGAGTGATTGCAGTAAAATGTAAAGTATCTCCGCACGATGGGAGTTTTTGACTTGAAAAATGTAATCGTTCTTGTAAGCTGCATGAGCAAAATTTCAAAAGGTTTGAAATAACAATAAAGAAATAAAGATCATGACGAAGAGGTATTCTTGACTGTGAAACTAAATTGTAGCCATCGATTGGCAGAATGTTGGTGACGAGGTTTACAGCTATCAATTATGATCTCCGATGTGGTGAAGTGGCGATGCAGAATGCTCCCGTTGGCGAAACGAAAACTTTTCTATATACAGGGCTTCTATTGGCGAAGCCGAGGCTCGATTTTTACAGGGTGCAACAATCAATTGAGCTGACAATTTTCTATACACATGGGCTTCAATTGGCGAAACCAATGGCTTGATTTTGTACGGGGTGCTCCTATTGGTTGATTAGGAGGTTTTCTATGTACAATATGCTCCGGTTGGCGGGGCTAGCAGCTCGCTATATACAACATGCTCTGTTAAGTTGAGTAGACGATTTGATGTATACAATATACTTCATATGCGTCTACGTCAGTGGCCTGGTTTCGAGATACATGCGAGGATTTAAGAGTTAGTTTTTAGCTATATAAGCAAAACTTTGAATAAGGAAAGACGGATGATAGTTTTGAGGGAGTGGCAGATCCGTCATTGCCTTAGTGTGTTCCATCACTTCTTTATGCTCTGCTGGCCTTTCATTCAAAGAAATATTATTAGTAGGGGAGTGTTGGTTTGTGTCGACCGTAGTCCTGGAATTACCCTGATCGTGATGAGGTTACGCCATGAAGTTTGTTAGGCGGAACAAATTATGATATATTTAGAAAATATTTGAAAAATCATTTGTCTAATGGAAAATGTTGTTGTTCCGGATTATGACATGTTTCAGATGTTTCTCAAACGCGAGCGTTGTTTCTTAAAGACTCTGTCTTGTTGATGTCGATCTTCCAAGTTGCTCCTAACGACGTTGCTTCTTGCCACTACAATTGCGTCCTAATCTAAACTAATGCATTACAATGGTTGTCCTAGGATTATGATCGAACCCTTTCAGGTTGCCTACGTATCCAAAAGGGAATCAATTATGAACGTGGTTCATGGGTAATGATAAATAAAATAAGATGATGATGACCGAGCCTGACTCAGGCAGTCTACGTATCCACATGGAATCATGTCAAAATGTGTTTTGATTACAAAAGATGCAAAATGATGAGATTCAAAAATGATGTTTCCAAGTCTGACTCAGACTGCCTACATATCCAAATGGATTCAGGCCAGAATGTAGTTTCATTACAAATGATGACTGAATGTAATGAGGATTTCCTATGTATTCTTTCCCAAGGAAATCAATCCATGGTGTAGTTCTGAGTACTTACAAAATTATATTTTGTTTTTCTATTACAAAAGAAAGGGAGAGAGAGAAAAACTGAACCTACGTCTATGTATCCCACGAGGGAAGTCATGCCAAGCTTAGTTCTATTAAAACCAAAACCTAAATCTATTTTCTTCAAACATGGTATCTCTTGATTTCATTTGAGTTGATAGGCTTCACACTGACTCTTTCGTATGTAACGACCCGACCAGTCGTTTTGCGTTATCGGCCCCAGTTCCCCTAAATAAAACTTTCCATAGTGTCTTATTATGATTTATGACTTGCAGGGACTGGTGCTCCGGGTTTCGGAGGTGTTTAGAGAGCTATAGGAGCATTTGGTTCCTTAAGGTTGGCTTTTAAGGCCAAGTTTGACTTCGGTCAATATTTTTAGTAAACGACCTCGGAATCTAGTTTCGACGATTTCGATAGCTTCGTATGATGATTCCGGACTTGGGCGTATGTTCGGAATGGGTTTCTAATGACCCAGGAGCGTTTCGACGCCCAATATTGAATTAAGAGTTCCTTAAGTTCCTATTATGGTTTGGGATGTTTTTTTGCGATATCGAGGTCCGAAGGAATTCCGAGACTGGGAATAGTTCCATTACGTCATTTATGACTTGCCTGCAAAATTTGGTGTCATTCCGAGTAGTACAGGTTGTTTCGGCGCGTTGTTAACGAAGTCTAGAAAACTTGAAGTTCCTAAGTTTGGTTCTTGGGGTTTTGAGGTGTGATTTTGAGTTTTAGCATTGTTTTGGGTATTTCGAAGGCTCGAGTGAGTCCGTCTTATGATTTGGGACTCGTTGGTATATTTGGACGGGGGTGGGCCCAGGTGCCTCCCGGACACCACATGAGGCCAAAAACCAGCTGCATTAGCTGCTGGTGCACCTGTTCTGATGTGACCGTAGGTGCGGTTGCCCAGTCGTAGGTGCGGGACCGCTCCTGTGGTCCCAGCCTTGTAGGTGCGACCCCTAGTGGTCAAGCCGATTCTCGCAGGTGCGGTCTCCACTCCGCAGGTGCGAGCTTAGGCATCCTAGTCCATTTCCGCAGCTCGCAGAAGCGAGACCGCAGGTGCGGTCTTCGAGTCGCAGGTGCGAAAACGCTGTTCAGACAGTGTGTTTTTATACACGGTAATTAACTCATTTCCCCTATCTTCATCTTCTTCCTTGGGGCGATTTCCACCATTTTAGAGGGGCAGACGACCTGGTTATTGAAGGTAAGTAAATTCCACTCTATATTAGCTTCATGCATGAAATACTAGCTTAATGAACTACCTAAATTTAGTGGAAATTCAGGAATGTGGTAGTAACCTAGGGCTTTCGATAATTTGAGAATTTACCCGTGAATTAGCTATGAAATCAAGTATAAATTGTATATTAATGATCCTTAGGCTATGGGTGAGTGTTCCCTTCGAGAATTTTTGAAATCCAAGCATGTGGGCTTGGGGTTGGATTTTAGAATTTCATCAAGAATGGGAAATTTACTAAATGAGTAGGAGAATTTCCATATTTTGAGCATAAATTAATGAATTTATATAACATTTGGCTAGTTTCGAGTCCTCGGGTGTAGAGTTCAAAGTTTCGGGCGCGTTCTTGGTCCGGAGAGTAGGTTCGACATGAGGTGAGTCTCCTTTCTAACCTTGTAAGGAGGAATTGTTCCCATAGGTGATTATAAATAATTGCATGTCCTTATTTGCGGGGGGCTACGCACGTACGAAGTGATGAGAGTACGTGCGTAGCTACTACTATGTTATGTTGGGTAGTTCTAGGACTCACGAGCATGCTTATATGTGCCTTACATGTATTCCTAAACGTATTTTGAATTGCTTATTGTCCTTGATTTGGCATGAGAATGTTAGGAAGTTGTGATCCATGATATATTGCTTAGATTCTTGCCTTAAAGAATAATCTCTGATAATTCCCTAAAAATTGATGATTTTATGTATGTATGCGGCACCGCGTCACACGTATGATTTATGAGCGGAATGGCCCTACTATTATGTCAATCGCGTCGCATGTTCTATTCGCGAGCCGGGTAATAGATGCATCTATGGTTCGAGCTGTTCGACCCTCGGCAGTGCACATTTATTTTTCGCGACTCTTCGGCCATACGTGTCCGGCCTATTATGTGTTGTATGACTCACTGGGAATTTGTTGTAATTATACAAACTGGTTCATGTAATGAGGGAATTTAGTACATTATGTGTTAGTGAAATTTGATATATAAATGTAAATACAACCATACTTGATGATATACCTCTTGTGATTTCTACGATTGTTATGCCTGCCTAGTTCCTATTAAATCATGTTATTTGGAAATGTTGACCCTAGTAAGTGTCACGTCTACCTCTCGTCACTACCTCTTCAATGTTAGGCAGGATACTCACAGGGTACATATATGTTTATGTACTCATGCTGCACTTCTGTATTTAATTGTACAGGTTCTGAGGCTGGTGCATCTGGTTATCAGACCGGATCTCGATTCTGATCTCAGCTGGACCTGACTTCACGGTGAGCTGCTTCTCTTGACGATCCTCGGTGGCACCTTGGAGTTTTCTTTTGCTTATTTCCCGTCTATTCATTTCAAACAGTGGGATTGTATATTATGTTTTGTATATTCTGTTAGTATGCCCGTAGGACTTGTGACACTAGTTCCTGGCACACACGTAATTGTTATTTTGGTTTACGGGTTTGTATCTATACATATTAGCTTATTCCTCATCATGACTGTTTTGGTTAAAACTAGCTAATTATCCTTGTCAAATCACGTTTTAACTTTTAAAAACTGAGTATATTTTAAAGTGTTTAAACTAATAAGAAGGAACCTTTAGTAAATTAAGAGTCGTCTTGCCTGACCCCGCTGTTAGGCGCCATCACGACCTCAGTTAGCATTTTGGGTCATGACATCGTATGTCTGTGACAAAATCATATCTTTTCCCGACAGCACTTGGTGGACCACATAAGCACCTTGCCAATTTGGTGTGAACTTTCCTTTGGCTTCTTCTTGATGAGGGAATATTTTCTTCAAAACCAACTGCCCAGTATAAACTGGCGAGGCTTCACCCTTTTATTAAATGCATTGGCCAGCCTAATTACATAAAACTGACCATGGCATACCCCATCTATTGTCTTCTCGTTGATAAGCATAATCTGTTCTTGCCTGACATGTATCCATTATGTGTTGTGTAGCTTAGCTTCTTGAATTACTCTTAAATATAGTATCTCGATCTCTGCATGTATCAGAGCTTCAGTGCCATACTAACATGTATCGAGTTGCCCTTGTGGATGTCCTCATGGTGGTCCGATAACCGAGTAAAAGTGAAGGTTAATTTCTCGTGCCACTGCCTATGATTGTCCACTATATTTCATAGAATATTTTTGACGTTCTTGTTGATCGCTTCAACTTCTCCATCCATTTGCGGTCTGTAGACTGCAGAGTTACGGTGGAAAATTCTAAACTTCTTGCAAATTTCCTTATGAAATAACTGTTGAGGTTAGTTGCATTGTCAGTGATGATTGACTAGGGTATCCCAAATTGGCAAACTATGTTATTACAAACAAAGTCTTCCACTACTTTCTTTGTGGTAAATTGGTAACACATATACACATAGCAGATATTATTGCTTTCCATGGTCATCCAAAAATATCTGGCTCTTAAATCATTCTTGGCTAAGGTGAAGCCATTCATGTGGGGTCCACACATTCTTGTATGTAATTCTTCTAGCAATTTGGTTGCTTCGGTGGCTTCTACACATCTTAACAGACCCAAGTCTATGGTCCTCCTATACAGGACATCCCCATAGTGCAAGTATTGAATGCTCTTAATGTTCTTGGCAGTCCATTCTCCTTGAATTTGATGTATCTATAGATCAGAGTCCTCTATGACAAAAAGCTCCTTAATATTCATGTCGACTGTCATCCTAATCCCGAGGATGCATGCATCGTACTCAGCAATATTATTGGGGCAAGGGGACCTTATCTTTTTTGATGTTGAGTAATGTTATCCTGATTCCGAAGCTAGGACTACCCATATTCCTACTCTTTTGAAATTTTCTGCTCTGTGGAAGAATATTCTCTACCCTGGGTATGATTCTGCAACATCTTCTCTGGCGAACAACACTTCTTCATCTAGGAAGTATGTGAGAGGCTCATAATCCTTTTCTATTAGATTCTCTACAAGGTGGCCGACTAAGGCTTCTCCTTTGATGGCCTTCTGCGTTATGTCTACAATGTCAAATACACTGAGAAATCTTTCATTTGGCTAGTTTTCTTGTAGGCATCGACTTCTAAAAGACATAGTTCAGTGGGTCGAGATAGGATAATAAATGTGTGGTGTATGGTAACATGTAATGCCTCAATTTCTGGGCGATCCAAGTCAAGGCACAACAAGTGCGCTCTATCAAAGTGTATTTGTCCTCACATGGTGTAATGTTCTTGCTTATGTAGTATATGGCCTGTTTCTTTCTTCCGGTGTCATCGTGTTATCCCAACATGCATCAAAATGCATTATCCAAGACTGACATGTATAACAATAGTGGCTTCTAGGGATTAGGGGGAACCAACATTGCTTGATTTGACAAGTACTACTTAATTATGTTGAAGGCTTTTTAACACTCTTATGTACATTTTATAGCCGCAACCTTCTTCAGCAGCTTGAAGATAGGTTCACAAATTACTGTAGACTGTACTATGAAACGGCTAATGTAATTCAACCCTACCAAGGAAACTCATCACATCCTTCTTGCTGTTGGGTGGTGGAAACTCTTGAATGGCTTTGATCTTCGAAGGATCCAGTTCTATTTCTTTCCTGCATACAATGAATCCTAGCAATTTTCTGGTAGGGACTCCGAATGCGCATTTTGCAGGATTCAACTTCAAACTATTCCCCCGCAAGAGTTCGAAAAACTTCTTCAGGTCGTTCACATATACCTCGATCTCTTTGTGAATCATGTCGTGAAAGAGGATTGTCACGACCCTCATGTCAGTAGCACCTGAATTTTTAGGCTGAATGTCATGACTCTGTAGCAGTAAACTCCCTAAGGCATAGTGAATTCCATCTTTTCTGCATCTTCTTCGTGTATTAGGATCTGATGGTACCCAACAAAATAATCCACGAATGATTGCAGCTCATTCTTTGTGAAGTTACCGGTGAGGATGTGAATGTTTGGTGAAGGGAAATCATCTTTGGGATGGCCTTGTTAAGATCTCTATAATCCACACATATCCTTATCTTCCTATCCTCCAATGGTACATGTACGGCATTCGCTAACCATGTGGGATAATTGGCGACTCTTGCCACGTCTGCATCTATCTGCTTGGTTACTTCTTCTTTTATCCTCAAACTCAAATCTGGCTTAAACTTTCTAGGTTTTCTTTTGACTAGTGGTCTAGCAGGATCAGTAGGCAATATATAAAAAATGATGTCAGTGCTTAACCCAGGCATGTAATCATACGACCATGTGAACACATCGATATATTTGCGGAGGAGCTCAACAAATTCTTCTTTCTGCTCTGCTTCTACATGGAGTTGATTAGGGTTTCTTTCATGTCTTCTTCAGGTCCCAGGTTGACCAGTTTTGTCTCTTCAAGGTAAGGCTTTTTCTAGCTTTCCAGCAGTTCGATCTCTTGTGGGAGATTATCGGGCATCATGCTTTCGTCATATTCCTCGTAATCTGGATCCCTTTGGTTGAGGGTTTCGTTACATGTCATAAGGAATGAAGGTTTTTATCATTTTGATTGCAGAAAAAAAATTAAGTATAAATTAAGCAATGAATAAATTTGTAAAATATTTTATGAAAGCATTTCTTTTTTATTTTATCGCAAGAGGAACATCTGAGTGTTCAAAGAGGCAAATGACAAAAAAGTACAAACACGGTTCAAGCCTCAATTCACTGTGCGCTCTTTTCAAAAGTTTTATAATTCCACACTACCAAGACTCTCGACGAATCAAGGACGGGCCGGAGGTCCAATTCTGCAAGTTCTCTCATAGTTTGGCATTCCAAATGGTCAGTGTATTCATATCATCTTTTTCACATCATTCCTCTATCATGGTCACAAAGAGCCTTCCCATTCCATTGAATATGTCGTCCTCTGGTGTTGAGGTTTGACCCATACCTAAACACGTTCTGGCACAAAATCTTTCTTTTTGAAGCTACCGATAAAAGTCTTCCCAGTCGGAGGCCGATACCCTATGTCGGCTCTATCTTTCTACCTACTGGGCTCAATCAGCTCTATTATCCCATCTAACTGGGCTCCCAGCCCTGTCCCCATTTTGTATCCGTACTTCATCATTTCTCACATGGACATCTTTGATTTTTTTGGTGAATGCATTCCCAGATTTTGCTCGATCTCTTCTATTTTCGTGGTCTGCATGATCTCAACTGCATGGAAAGCGACCCTGTCTAATCCTTCTATGAACGAAATTGCATGTTCCAGATAAGCTAACCGGCTCCATTTGTCGTGGATAACAATCTCTTGTCAACCCCACTCGATCTTCATGCATTGGTGTAGGTTAGACGAGACTACCCCTTCCATATGTATCCAAGGTCTTCCTAGAAACATGTTTTATGAAGATGAAATATCCATCACTTGGAATAGTATGGGAAACTCAACTGGTCCAATTTGCAGAGCCAAATAGATTTCTCCAATGACGTCCTTCTGTGGCCCGTCGAAGGCTTTTACCCTCGCATGAATTTATTTTACTTCTCTCAAATGGATACCTAACTCTTGTAGGGTAGAGAGCGGGCATATATTGACTCATGATCCTCCATTAAAGAGTATTCGGGACACCACCTTATATCCACATTCGATAGTAATGTGTAAAGCTTTGTTGTGATCGACACCCTCTATAGGAAGTTCATCTCTCGAAAAGTAATCATATTTTCTTCGGCCATCTTCTTGATAGTTGCTGGCAGTGCCTTGATGGTGGTGTTGCTCAGCACCCTTACCCTGCTTAACACTTTCATCATGACGTCTTTGTGAATGTCAAAACTCATCAGTAGATCCATGATTGATATTCGTACCGGGGTTTTCTTCAGTTGTTCCTCTATAGAGTATTCTTCTGTTGACATCCTCTTCCAGAATTATGTGGCCTACGAATCTATTATATTCCTTTTCTGAATTTTTTCTCTTCCTGAATTTCCTTGGTTTACATCCCTGGGAGGGTAACACCTCTTTGACCTGGCCATTCCATGAGCCGCTGCAGAATCCATCATCTTTTCTTTCCCTTTCTGTTGATATGTCCACGGGATTGTATTATATTCCCGATCCTCTTCATCCCAGATAGTAGCGGTGGACTGTTGCTGGTAAGTTTGGACCATCACTATAAGTTTAACTATGCTATGATCATTGGAGTACTTCGAGGTGGGACCCTTGCAGCCTCAACATTCCCTATTGTGACGATGTTTCCTTTCAAGAAAAACTCTTCATCCAGTGTGATCATATTAGCTCCTTCATTTTGGTGGTTTGGCGGTGGGTGGAGGTTCATGTTGGATGGAGTTGGGGTGCACTGAGTGGCTCCACTTTTGATCAATGAATCAATTTCAAAGCAATCCTCGGTATCATTCCCTGGTATGTTTGAATGATATATATACTTTTGTACATCAAAGTATTTTGAGGGATAATCAGATTCCCTTCCTTCTATTGTATGTATCAAATCTGCACTCCTCAGTCTTTTAAACAACTGAGCCAAAGGTTCAGCAATCGGGGTGTAGTTTCTAGGACCTCTCTCTTCCAAATTTGGGATGCATAGGTGGGTCGGTTTTAATGAGTGGTAGTTTGAACTGGAGCATATAGTCGTAGTGTATTTGGATTTGTATGGGCTCCAGGTGGGTTATATTGAGGCTGGGGATTGTAGTATGGTTGTGAGTTGTACACTGCAACATAAGTAGGTGGGTGTGGGGAATGGTTGTTCAAAGAATAAAAGGTGTTTCCGTGGTGTGGATTGGACTAATAATACAGAATGATTACTGATACCTCTTCCTTTTGTTTTCGATGCCTATTAAACCGGATTCGATGGCTTTGTTAGCTGCTTACAGTACGGACATAGATTGTATCTTGCCAGAATTTATAGCTTCATCTAAAGTGTCTCCCATTTTGACAAGTTCAGGGAATTTCTGCCTCATCATGTCCATCACTTTCTCAAAGTAGATCCCTTCTTGAGCCCTAATGAAATACTTAGTCAACTCACTATCATGTAACAGGGGTTGTGCTTTGGCAGCCTCTGACCTCCATCGACGTGCATACTCTACGAATGATTCGGACGGTTTCCTTTGCATGTTTTCTAGTGCAAACCTATCAGGGTAATTTTTGTGTTGAACCGAAAGAGATTCTTGAAATCTTCTGCCATATTCTGCCATTCCCTCAAGTTTTTGTGATCTTGGCTAGTGTGCCGAGTAAGGGATTCCCCTATCAAACTCCTTATGAACAACTTCATCCTTAATTTCTCATTTCTTCCTACTCCAACTAGCTTATTGCAATATGCTCTCAAGTATACATGGGGTTCACCTGTCCCATCACAAATATCAATCTTTGGAGGCTTGTACACTATCGGTATATCCACATCTGGATGGGTACATAGATCCTCATAGTCTAGAGTTTTGCTCCCTCGAGCGACCTAAAGGTTCTTCATTTGTTTTATCAATGCTCGTAATTGCTTGGACACTAATTCCTCCACATTATACATAGCTTTCATCTCCATTTTGCATACTGATCAACTTCATAAGGCATATTGACCATGACAGGCACTCTAAAGGTGGGTTCTAAAATGACATATACGGGAGAAACATATCGCTCATCTACAATGGTATGTGCCACGGGTATGTGCATGTTTTGATTGTGGTGAAGGTGACGACATCACCAGGAGGGGTATGAACTGTGTTGGTATAAATTGGTGGGTTTTTGTCACGACCAAGACCGGAGGGCTGCGACGGGCACCTGGTACTTTACTCCCAACCGAGTACCAACGTAACATATCTATCTTATCGTACTGTCATGTGTAAATGTGCCAAAAGGGTCATCATGACATAACCGAAATAAAACATAAGGAAATGCTAGGCATAAGACGACCAATATGATATAGAAACTTATACATGTGACATACCCATAAGGCTGATATGATCATTTGTAAACTCAAAACATAGGCCGACAAGGCCATACAAGTATCCATATGCCGGACATCTGTCTACAAGCCTCTAAGAGTACATAAACATCATAAAGGTCGGGACAAGGCCACGCCATACTAATCAATACATGTCCAATTCATATTGACCAAATAGGCAACTCCGGAGAAACTGGAGTGCACCAACACCTTCCGCTGAGCTGATAGCCTACTAGGAGGACTCTCAACTTGTCTATCGGGACCTGCGAGCATGAAACACATCGTCCCCAGGAAAAAGGGGCGTCAATACGAATAAAGTACTGAGTATGTAATTCTGAAAAATATAAATAAGAACAGTAATGTAAGGAGAGATATATGAGATATAACCTGTAGCATTTGAGTGCCTCTGAGAGATAGTGACATGAAATGCGTGATACATATATATACATAATTTTTTTAAAACATCCACCTCTGTGGGCATCATCATCATCATCATATCGTACCCGGCTTCAAAGAGGACTCGGCAAAAACATAATCGACCATTATAAGGCTCGGCAGAATCGTACCCGGCCACATGGAGCTCGGTAAACCCAACTAATCAGTGGTTGCACACTATGTGCCATACCAGGCCGACTATAGTGCGACTTAGTAGAGTAAAACATATACTATATATAATGCATTCTAGACTTAAGGAATCACGTTCTAAACCTTTCGGAGTGACTTAAGGTCATTGCACCTTCGATTAACATTATGGACATCATAACATCGATATGAACTTCAATAGGATTCAAGGATCATACATACTTTCTCAGAATAACTTTGTAAGGAAAGAACAACATGGACAACCTTAGTTGCTAGGAGTAGATTCATTATGAAATAGTGTATTGTTTACGTTCGTTTCACTTTAGATCATGCCAAAAGAATGAAGGAAGTGCCTTAAAATACCTTTACCAAGTTGAGTATTTAATACCTTCCAAGAAACTCTTCAAATAAGTCAAATCATTCTATCATAGCATAACGAGACTCAAAATCAGTGTTGAGCAAAGGCTAAGTCTGTAACTTAAGCTAATAGCTCGTTTACGTAAATTTGGGCAGCATCTCCCCTGTAACAAGGCACTCCTCCAATACCATATACCAACAACACCAAGAAAAAAGATAATAAAAACATGTATTCATTATTCCCCAACCTTTTTTCCTCCACAATATATCACAAAACAGCCCACACACCCTAATCACTCCATACATAAAACGACAACAAAAATAGTGTCAAACAACCTAAAAATGGAACGACGAATGACCAGTCAACCAGTCCATCATTATATGGTGTTTATACACACATTTTATCCTCCAAAACTCCATAAAACATCAGCAAAATAGACAGACCAAAAGAAACACGAATCAGCCCACAAAAACAGTACACTACAAATCAAATAAATCGAACTCACGGCTTCCGATCACTGTCCCGTGTGTTCTAACTATTAGGAAATGAATTTATCAAGATTACTTGATATTTAAGATTAAATACAGAAAGTATACATTTTCTTAACTATGAAGTACCTTCCAAAACTCAAACTACAAAGAAAAACATAGGCGATATAGCGATACTTACATCGTAGGGATCGTTCAAGTGTTATCACTTCTTGATTTCGTACACCAGATGTTAATCCTCTTTGAAACCCTTGAGGAGATCTTAAGATAGGTTTTATGGTTTTTTATGGTCGGGCTCTATGTAAACGATAAGATAGAGACGAGCTAAAACCAATATATAAACTTTTGAAAAGTCAAAGAGGTGCTAGCTTGGCACCCTCGTATTGGCCCATCTTCCGATGCTTATATATTTTTATCCGGATGTCGTATGAATGAACGGTTACGAGCGTTTCCAAGATCTTTAATTTGGTATATAACATGTCACAATAGGACCTCATATAACACACAAAATGTATTGCTCAAAAAGCTTTAGTGACACACCTACTTCGATGAACGGTTTAATACTTTAGAAAATAGAATCGTAGATATTCAATTTGGTAGGTATATTTTCCTTAATTCCAAGTATATCTTGAGAAAAGCTCAGCTATATTGACCTAAATTTCAGCATAGTTATGAATGTAACTTGTGGTGATCTTTACCAACTTTTGTTCCACAACTTGCTTGAATTCAAAACATAGCATGCGACTATCATAAGATAAAAATAACTCATAACATAACCTCCTTATCATTTTGAGCACCCTAGTCTCAGCCCAAAAGTATGTGTTATAACATTCTCAACTTGTCGTCTTTCGGCGAAACTTATTTTCTTCAATTTGTTTAGCCACTAAGCCTTCCAACCCTCTTGGTACTTGCAGTCCATGATCTTAAATATTTGAAACCTCCATGGTAACATGATTAACTTAATTTTTGTACTTTCAGAGATGATCTCATTTCAGAACTTACGTCAATTGACTTACGACGTACTTTCACATACGAAACTATGGGGTGTAGCAATTTTGCAAAGTTTGAACGTAATTTGGTACGTAAGGAGTATGTATGGGAGGGTTTGGTAGGTTTTCAAGGGTTAATGGAGGTATAAACTAGGTGGTTGAGACTGAAGTCAGGGTATTGTGTTCTTGACTAGTCGTGGAAGGAAAGTTGTCGAGGATTGAATCTACAGAAGGAAAACGAGGTGGTTGTGGAATCATCGTCACGGCCAGATGTGCCAATTCCCGAACGTGTTGTACTTCCTCCCTCAATGATTCTATATCTTGGGGCATCCTGTCCACACGTTCGTCACTCCTCGCATCCCCCTTCTCTCCCGATGGCCTCGGGCTATCAGCTATCACCAGAGCGTGTTCGATCGGGTTATCCGCAAACATCTTCCTTTACGATCTTAAGTTGTACAGTGGTTCTACATGTTTTGGGTTGACAAAAACAAAATTTCTTTTGGGGAGTAAAGTAATACAAGAAATTAAAATAAATAAAAAGAACATAAGTAAGTTTTAGTATTTGCACGAGTAATAGGAACACAGAGCAGTTAGTTGACGTATTCAGACAAGCGTATTTTCCTAAAATTTGAGGGACCTCTCTTTGCCAGAGGTAGGCCTAAGTCGAAAATATTTGACAACCAATTAGATTTGATACATTTAGATCGGAAGCAAATTTTGGTTTTCATTGATAGTATTTAGATTGCAATAAGCGGGATCAGAGGTTACATCATTGATTCCAACATTCATAAAATTACATGGGCTCAAAAGTACTTGCCCTTAGGGAAATGATAAAGTTCGGGATAAATACAAATTTAGGAGAAGGGGTGAAATCAACTAACTTCTAATAACCATCCTCAGAATCATTCCCCATATCTTATTTTTCTTCTTCTTCTTCTTCTTCTTCTTCTTCTTCTTCTTCTTCTTCTTCTTCTTCTTCTTCTTCTTCTTCTTCTGGTTCTTCACCTGGGTCTTCTTTCTTCATCATCATAGAACTCGGGTTCTTCCTCTATATCTTCCTCCAGTTCCGTATCAGCATCTTCGGGAGGTGGCAACATATGAATAATTGATATCGGGACCACTTGGAAGTGCATGGAGGTAGTCATGACGTAGTCTGTCAAAATCTCATGATAGATTTGCAAAGCTTCCATTGAATCCTCCAGCCAAGCTATTCCTTCCCTGATTGGTCGAGCTAACACGTCTTTTTCATTGATCCAAGCATAATATTCTGGAGTGCACCACGAATTCTGACTCATTAGCATTTTGACTAGATCATTCCACTCCTCCTGAAGCCTCATTATCCTTTGTATTGGGATCTTCCCATTGTATCATTTACATGCGGTGTCATCCTTGTCTAGAGAGGTACATTCTAAATACACCCAAAATGCCTGAGAACTCGTAGGGGTGAGCATTACTGGATGCCCTCAAGTCCTATCAGCTCGATGGAATACTTCTGGGGAGTCTGTAGGATTGCCCTTCCGCCCAGTCATGACAGCTTCCGATTGATCCATTCTTCGCTTAAGTTGGTAAGCATCTCACTCTATTCTTCCTGTCCATGCGGGGAGACCCAATGCCTCATTCTCTCAATGTGACTTCGAATCATGTTGTTGACGCCCACAAAGTAGTCAATTGTGGCTTCTCACTGAAAAAAGTACTATGTGGCCCAGATTTGAAGTAGTAGGTTACAACCCTCAAATAAATCATACCCACAAGAGCATGCATACAAAGCTATGAGAATCTGCGCTAACACCATAGGTACCAAAGTGGCTTGTAGGTTGACTCAAAATGTTGCCAAAACCATAGGAAGCAAGTTAATATTGATCCGTCCTCTTCTTTGCAGGAAAACCAATAGCCCCAGCAGTGCCAAAGAGAATTTCATGGTTCAGAGACTTTTCCACGTTGTTTGATCACACTGAAATTCTCCCAAGTACTATTCATAGCTTTCACGATATCCGAATCTGTCGAAAAATTGGTCTAGACTTACCCATCAATCTTCACTATTTCTTAAACCCCGACAGTTTGCCAGACCCAAAGCATCAAGAAACCTATCGCCTAGCATGGTAGACGGTAGTATCGATTTCATCCATGTAAATGGAAGCTCCGTAAACTGGTAACTTCTTCCAACGTTGGCACCAACTCACAACCAGAGAAATTGAAATCTACTTTGGTCGGGTCCCAAAACTCTATCAACAAACGTGTAAGCACTTTGTCAGCTTGATTGTTTAGCAAGGCAGTCAATGCTCCTAGGTTTATCCTGATTTCGTCTCCATGCTCTCGGCTGATATTCTTCCACCACTCCTTTAGGTTGTGTGGTTCTCCCATCACCATATTGATCTCGGGGATGTTTTGGTTGATTTATATTTCTAAAGAGGGTAGAGTAAATGGGTTTGATAAGTTTTTTCTTTGGATCTTAAGTGTATCGTCATGATTGGTTCGTCTTTCCATAAAATTCATGTCGTACGGTGCATTACCTGTTGACATCAGGGTGGATTTCCTAGTTGTGTGTCGATGCTAGGGACCGACCCACCTAAGGTTTATGCAATATGACCTATGTTTGCTAGAGTAGAGCATTTCCTAATTTTAAATTGGACTAAATACTGCAAGAACTTATGTCACTTGTCCTGACAAAGCCATTATTTGAAATTAAAGAATTTTGAAAGAAGGTTCGGCGGGGTGTAAAAGTCAACCCTCACATGCCATTGTGTGTGAAATATATAGCCCGGTCCATATAATACATGCAGCGGCGTGAAGCCCGGTCCATATCATATCTGCTGCGGCATGTAGCCCAATCCATATAATATATGTTGCGGCGTGCAACCCGATCCATAATAGTCGACTGCGCTCACAGGGGTGTACAGACTCCGTGAGGGTCTCTTACAGCCAAAGCTCTATATTGTTGCGGCGTGCAGCCCGATCCAATATATATATATATATATATATATATTGTTGCAGCATGCAGCCCGATCCATATGATATATTGATGCGGCGTGCAGCCCGATCCATATAGTATGTATTGCTACGGCGTACATCCCGATCCATATAATATATCTTGCTGCGGCGTGCAACCTGGTCCATATAATATCTTCACCACTCAGCTCTCGGCCTCACTCAGTCATCCTCATAAGCCACTCGGGCGACTCATCTCAACTCACGGGACTCATCCCAAAGTACCTCTCAGTATTCAAAAACAATGTGATCACAGTGATAACAGCAACAGGTATAAAACATGACTAAGTTCATAAATTTCTATCAAAAATAGTGTGAGATTAGTGGAAAAATACCCTTGAGGGTCTAAACCGTTCGGCATAAGGCCCCAAACATGGCATACAACCCAATAGTATAATGTAAACTTCGAAAGTACAGGATATCCTACGATTTCAAATCAAGTATGCGACTTAAAGTCGCTACGGGACGGACAAAGTCACAAATCCCTATCGGTGCACGCCCACACGCTCGTCACCTAGCATGTGTGTCACCTTATTCATCAAAACAATATGAAATACTAGAGTTTCATACCCTCAGGTCTAGATTTACAATCATTACATACCTCAAACCGGCCTGAAAACTACTCTATGATTCTCTTGTCCCTCGAATCGGCTCCCAAATGCTCTGAGTCTATCAAATGCACATTAATAACATCAAAATATGCTAGGAAGACTAAACCCATTCGAATATTATCACAATTAGGCACAAATCCAGAAATTGGCCCAACCCGGCCCCTAGACCCACGTCTCGAAATTCGATACAAATCACAAAACTTAAATCCTTACACCCTCACGAGTCTATGAATACCAAGAGCATCAAAATCCGACCTCAAATGCCCACTCAAATCATCAAAAGAAATTCTCAAACTTTCTTCCCATCTTCCCCAATTTACACACTGATTTTCCCCTTAATTTCACCCTATTTCAGTCCAAAAATCACATTGAAACGAGTTTTAGGTTCAGATATCTTACCTCAACGAAGTTTCCTTGAATTCTCTCTTCAAAGCCCTTTCTCAAAGCTCAATACGGGATGAAAATGTTGAAGAAATGACTCAAATTCGCGAAGGTTGGGTATTTATACTTCCTCCCCGGTGAAACCGCACCCGCGGACCCGCACTTGCGATCCCAGGTGCGCACCTGTGGAGAATTACTTAAATCCAAAACTTCACGTCTGCGGCTCTTCTTCCGCACCTGCGGCTTCGCAGGTGCGTCCCAGCTCTCGCACCTGCAGCCTTCCCTCAGCTGGGCAAGTTCCGCACCTGCGCCCATTCCTCGCACCTGCGGCCTAACACCTCGGCTCAACCATCCGTAGGTGCGGCCACACCATAGGGGCAACACCAACAATATTTTTTCAAACATCAAAGTCCCCGAGGGCTATCCGAAATCAACCCGAGCCTCTCGGGACCCCAACCAAAAACACAAACAAGACCCATAACCTTATTCATACTTAGTCGAGTCTTCGAAACACCCAAAACAATGCTAAAACACCAAGATCACATCGGATTCAAGCCTATGAACTTATAGATTCCTAAATTTCGCCAATGATGTCGAAACCAACCAAAACACGTCCGAATGACCTGAAAATTTGCACACACGTCCAAAGTGACGCTACGAACCTGCTCAAACTTCCGGAATTCCATTCCGGCCCCGCTAGCTAATTTTTCGAACATCAAAACCACATTCCGAACACACTCCTAAGTCCTAAATCACCTAACGAAGATATCTGAACCATAAAATCTACATTTCGAGGTCGTTTACCAATAAGTCAACTTCCGAATGACTTTTCCAACTATTGAACGAAGTTAAGAGACTAAGTGTCTCATTTCTCTCTAAAAATCGCTCTGAAACCGAGCCGACCAATCTAACACAACATAATGAAGCTGAACCACATATAATGAAGCAGAAACGGGCAAAACTGGGCTATTACTCTCGGAACGACCGGCCGTGTGGTTACCTTCTCCCCCCTTAAAAATACGTTCGTCCTCGAACGTGCCGTGAGTTGTTATCCAACACCATCAAACTGCCACGTAGCCGCACCATGCACATACCCGGGGGTGATCCCATGTCACCCTATCCCATATAGGTCCAATAGCACAACACTGTTAAAATTTCGAAATCCAATCCTGACCCATAAACCTTAGAACCAAATTTCCACTTCTGAAATAATTTACAAGATCAAAATTCCACAACTATAAACTGAACAAGTCTGAACACGCTATATCAAGCCATATTCGTAACCCTTGATGCAATCACATAATATATCGCATGACTCAAACACTCATGGAGATAACTCTTAATTCTAATAGCTGCTCAAAACAACCCAATACCGGTACATAACCTCTTATCAAGAAATGCCTCGCTCTAACACTTTCTTATATTGCCGATGATGAAAGAAACACGTAGAAACTAGCAACCATTCATCCGATCAGTCAGAGATGAAGCCCCCCCTTCCCAAACAGGAAATATAGCAGATTTCTAAGCCGACTCCCGATATTTACCCTTCCAACTATGCAGTAGTCAATTCTGATAGTATTCATTGTAGATCTAATGACTTATTCTCATCCAATACGACCACTCTGATGACATGACACATCAATATAATTCAAAGCCATAACCTGTGCAACTCGTGCACTCAGTAGCAACATCCCAATGTAATCAAATTATATAAAAGATTCACACGAGAGGACCATCCCCGCCAGCTCAACAAGTACCATCACAACACCACGCCAAGAGTATGGTACACATCGTAAAACCAAAACACGCGAATCCGACACCAAGGATCATATCTCTACTTAACGCAGCTACAAAGCATGATCCCATCCAAACGCTGGTCCACATGACATACTCCAAGCCACCTTTCTCAAAATCAATAACCATGCGAAATTCGACATCAAGTACTCAAAGTGCATTGCCATGACCAAGGGGGAATCAGACGATACCATGCCACACGAATCAGAATGAACATAACTAATACGCCTCAATCTTGCAATACCAAATTACTTACCTTACTCAAATCCCTCTATAAATCCCAAATAAATCCCTACCATATGTGCATATAACAAATCATCACCACTCTAATCAACACTGAAGGATAACTCATAAATCACTCCAGAACACGAATAAACTCATTGACAGTCAAATGGTACATCCCTCAACAATAGCAATTCGGAGTCAACAATTCCGACCCGGTGCAGAACACACACCCATACTAGCCTACTAATAACCCTAAATCAACTATGGTCACTTACAACAGATAGATAACTCTCTGAAGGTTCACAATGACTTAATCATGGCATTTACTAACATTTGACTAGCTTTGCTCGCATCCTCACGGTCCACAACCAAAAATAATCTGCTTATGAGAACACTCGATCTCGAAGCCTATAAATTGCACAAATTACCATAGCTGATCCCAAATCCACGCTCGAATATCTAACACACCCCTAATATTCAATCATCCCACGAGGGATACCCCTATAATTCTTCTGTGTCACCAAGCAACCTTGAATATCAGCAGTCGATCCAACGAGAGAGCATCACAATACTAATGAAGCACCCTTAACTCCACACATTGCCCTTTTTGAAATGTATAAGCTAATCAAGCCACCCAATAATGATCATCTACCTAGTCATCTGAAACTGCCAATGCTGCCTAAGAAGTCTGACCTCTCTTCCAGAATTGAACTGTGACCTCACACATGCAAATCTTGACTCTACACAACGTATCGCATACACCATGCCATCCTATGATAAATATGGGAACTCCATAACCCCTTCCGAGCCACAAGAATCTACGTACCCAACTAGCCAAGAACTTTCCATTTGACCCCAGTTAGAAGAAAAATCACTATACATCACCTGCACCTCACGCCAATAGAAAATATACATCTCTAACTGTGGTAGAAAACTATCTGGAACTATCTGAATCCCATTTGTACAACACCAAACCATCAGGACTGAATCCTTCTAACTCGACCAAGCTACGCAGGCCACTAAAAATCCAAGAGCATTGCTAAGAAACACATGTAAAGACTCGTTGCCCCATGAACACCCAAAGAACTAATCATATCCCTTACCATGTCGATCTGATCTACTACAAAGTTTTCCTATTTATCCAAGTTCCTTCTGACTTACCTGCGGATTGGTACTTATTTTTTGCCATAATACCGCAATTCTCAACCCAGACTCACCACAAAAGACCCAATCATAAAACCATACCCTCTGAGGCTCATAAGCCGCTGAATACTCTCTAATATCCCCAAAAGTACCACATTCAAAATACTTACCCTGATGAGACTTCCTGCGAATCTAAAGCCATTATCTTCACCTTCCTGATACTGATATGTAGAATCCATGATAATATAGAAATTCCACAAGTCTTGACACCCTCCACGAAAATCTCAGTTCTAGCCCAAAACAAACCTTGAAGATTCCCAATTGCTATATTTAACCTTGAATCCGTCATATCCATTCTCGAGAGTCATCCACTCTACACAAATCTTGATTACACCGATCAAGCAGACAAAATGACCTAGCCCCGTTCGCACAACAACATACTAGGAAAGTAAGCCATACACTTGAAGCAACAAGCAAATTCATACACTACATCCACTACATCTTTTACAATTACAACTCAATCATTCAATAGAACTCACCTACCCATAGAGTACATTACATCCTGTATCGAATAATTTCCATTACTCGAGTCATTCCTAGACTCCACCTCTGCACGTCGTAACTGATCCACCAATATACCTCGAACTGAAACCAATACAACACATAATCGCGTAATCAACTTATCATTAACAGCCTCCCCCACTTGGCTCAACGCCCACGATCAAAACAAATAATAACTCACAATGCCCATATGTTATCACTGTCATCATACTACAGTGAGATTCAACTAAATCCTTCATAAGCTCATATGACACAAACCGTATGATATTCCACATCGTATGCAAATCTTGCGTTCACCATTGAGTGGTCATGCCAACTTCCACAAGCGATTTGCACTCATATTGCAATGTATATCAGTTATTGGTAAAAGAGAACTTGCTACAAAACACCATAAGGATCACACAACCTCAGGACACCCCGCGGGAAATAGCCTCGCCTGCTTAGCCTCAAATTGATCTCTCTCTATACCATTCTGAAACTCATAGCTATTACGTAATCACTTTATCCTTCTACATCTAAACACAACCAACGCCCACCCTCGAGGAATCACAATACGCGGTATAAGAACCTAAAGCTGATGGTGAAACTAACACTGGCGCTGTGGTCAAAGAAATCTTGAGCTTCTGGAAGCTCTCTCCGTACTCGTCTGACCACCTGGATACACTCACGTGACACCACGTGCCCCAAGAATGCTACTGAACTGAGCCAAAAATTCACACTTGGAGAACTTTGCATAATGCTTCTCCTCCATCACTCTCGATAATACCCTCCTCAAATGTTGAGTATGCTCCTCCTGGCTACGCGAGTACTCCATGATGCTATCATTGAATACAATAACAAGGAGTGCATACGACTGGAATACACCGTTAATCAAATACATGAACGCTACTGGGGCAATGATCATCCTAAATTCATAACACAACAGAAGGATCTTCTTCACTCCACAACTGAACAACATAAGAGGCCTTCCCATACACTCACGACTTGAGGCCATGTGCCAAACCGAGACAGAAATCAAACACTCAATAGTTCTTGCCACATTTCCAGCCAATTTTTTTGTCACAATCAAACAATCTGAACACATCTAACCATCGAATCACACTCACCACGTAGTCATCTAGTCACCATATCCCATCAATAAGAACACAAACGGACATATAAGTCCCCAAATGCACGACTCCCACACTCGAAATCTCAGCACTCAAGCCTCAGAATAAAATTCGGCCTCAAGTCCTCCAGACTGGCCCATTATCAACATGCTAAAATCACAACTCGTACCTCACCTATGGAAATTACAAGCCTTCGATGCACCGTTGGTACCGAGGGCTCATGTGCGCATTCGATACATGAAAGGAATTTCAAGAGCTATGATTTTCGCTAAATAAATGGATTCGCACGACAAGAATTCAAGAATGTGAGATTTTCCTAAGGGTTATGTAGCCTCTCAAAAATAAGTATAGACATCTCTGTACTGATCCGCAAGACTCTACTAAACGTGCTCATGATCGGTGAGTCCTATGTAACTTAGGCTCTGATACCAACTTGTCACGACCCTAAATGTAAACTGGCCATGATGGCGCCTATCGTGGTACTAGGCTAGCCAAATTTACTGAAAAATATCATGAGGTTCCCATTTGATACATAAATTATCCTATATTTCATAATAGTTCCACTTTTAAACATTTTAAACAATAATAATTATCAGAACGTCTAAACACAGCCCCAACATCTGGGGTCAACCGTCATGAGCATCTAAGAAGTGATACAGCCTAATACAAATTCTCTACTATAATAAGCGTGGGAAGTAAAGTAAAATGACAGAGTAGGAAGGAGAAAGAGTAGGCTGCGGACACCGAGCAGCTACCTCGCAAATCTCCGAAAAATGCTCCAAATGGGGTAGCTCAACTATCGCTCTGCCTCGGTACCTGAATCTGCACACAAGGTGCAGGGAGTAACGTGAGTACGCCAACTAAGTAAGTAACAACCATAACTAAAGACTTGAGTGCAGTGACGAGCATTTTTAAAGATCATGTAAAAGCCATATAATAAGAAATAGTAAAAGGGATTATACTCAAGTCAGGAATCTACATTCCGAATATATCATAAAAACTCCAGTTTTCCATTTTATAATTCGTATAAACGTTTGTTCAACATTTTTCAATTGAGTCTCAGTGTAAAGATGAGTGAAAATAGTAGTTTTAAAAGAACTATCGGTCGCTCGGGCACGGTGCCATTCACAATAAAGCCTCTCGGTCAAGCCTCTCAGTCACTCGAGACTCTACTCTCATAGGTCAATGCTCACACTCAACACTCTCACTCAACATGTACTATATATATATATATATATAACCGCTGCGGCGTGCAACCCGATCCACATAATACCTGTTGCGGCGTGCAGTCCGATCCATATTATATCTGCTGCGGCGTGCAGCCCGATCCATATAATATATGTTGCGGCGTGCAGCCCGATCCATAATAGTTGACTGCATTCACTGGGGTGTACAGACTCCAGGAGGGGCTCCTACAACCCAAGCGCTATATTGTTGCGGCGTGCAGCCCGATCCAATATATATATATTGATGCGGCGTGCAGCCCGATCCATATGATATATTGTTTCGGCAAGCAGCCCGATCCATATAATATATATTGTTGCGGCGTGCAGCCCGATCCATATAACATATATTGTTGCGGCGTGCAACCCGGTCCATCTAATAGCCTCACCACTTTGCTTCGGCCTCACTCAGTCATCCTCACAAGCCACTCGGGTGAATCATCTCAACTCACGGGACTCAACCCAAAGTACCTCTCAGTATTCTAAAACAGTGTGATAACAGTGATAACAACAACAAGTATAAAACATGACTGAGTTAATAAATTTCTATGAAAAATAGTGTGAGAATACTGGAAAAATACCCCTGAGGGTCTAAACCGTTCGGCACAAGGCCCCAAACATGGCATACAACCCAATAATATAATGTAAACTTCAAAAGTACAGGATATCCTACGATTTCAAATCAAGTATGCGACTTAAAGTCGCTACGGGACGAACCAAGTCACAAATCCCTATCGGTGCACGCCCACACGCTTGTCACCTTGCATGTGTGTCACCTCACTTATCAAAACAATATGAAATAAGGGGTTATACCCTCAGGTCTAGATTTACAATCGTTACTTACCTCAAGCCGGCCCAAAAACTACTCCGTGATGCTCTTGCCCCTCGAATAGGCTCCCAAATGCTCCGAGTCTATCAAAATGATATTAATAACATCAAAATATGCTAGGAAGACGAAACACATTCGAAAATTATCACAAATAGGCACAAATCCCGAAATTGACCCAACCCTGCCCCTGGGCCCATGTCTCGAAATTCGATACAAATCACAAAACTTGAATCTTTACTCCCTCACGAGTCTATACATACCAAGAACATCAAAATCTGACCTCAAATACTCACTCAATTCATCAAAAGAAATTCTCAAACTTTCTTCCCATTTCCCCCAATTTACACACTGAGTTTTCCCTTAATTTCACCCTATTTCAGTCCAAAAATCACATGGAAACGAGTTTTAGGTTATGATATCTTACTTGAATTCTCCCTTCAAAGCCCTTTCTCAAAGCTCAATATCAGATGAAAATGTTGAAGAAATGACTCAAATTTGTGAAGGTTGGGTATTTATACTTCCTCCATGCGCACCTGCGGAGAATTACTTAAATCCAAAATTTCGCGCCTGCGGCTCTTTTTCCGCACCTGTGGCTTCGTAGGTGCGTCCCAGATCTCGCACCTGCGGCCTTCCCTCAGCTGGGCTAGTTCTGCACCTGCGCCCATTCCTCGCACCTGCGCTCAACCATCCGTAGGTGCGGCAACACCAGAGGGGCAACACCAGCAGCATTTCAGCTGCATTTTTTTCCGACTTCAAAGTCCCCGAGGGTTATCCAAAATTAACCCGAGCCCCTCGGGACCCCAACCAAAAATAAAAACAATACCCATAACCTTATTCAAACTTATTCAATCCTTCGAAACACCCAAAACAACGCTAAAACACCAAGATCACATTGGATTCAAGTCTATGAACTTAGAGATTTCTAAATTTCGCCAATGATGCCGAAACCAACCAAAAAACATCCGAATGACCTGAAAATTTGCACACATGTCCAAAGTGACGCTACGAACCTTCTCAAACTTCCAGAATTCCATTCCGACCATGCTATCTAATTTTCCAATGCCGACCAGAAATCGCCAAAAACTCAAATTTGCCAATTCAAGCCTAATTCTACACCAAACATCAAAACCACATTCCGAACACACTCCTAAGTCCCAAATCACCTAACGAAGCTATCCGAACCATAAAATCTACATTCTACGATTTCTTACCAATAAGTAAACTTCCGGTTGACTTTTCCAACTATTGAACCAAGTTAAGAGACCAAGTGTCTCATTTCTCTCCAAAAATCGCTCCGAACCCGAGCTGACCAGTCTAACACAACATAATGAAGCTGAACCACATATAATGAAGCAGAAACGGGGGAAACAGGGCTATTACTCTCGTAACAACCGGTCGGATCGTTACATCATTGAATGCTCTATTTATAGTGGCTATTTAAGCCTTAGGGTTCCAACAGATTCAAGTTAGATAAGGGAATATGATGAAGGGTGGATGATGATAGCAAGGCGGAAGAAATCAGAGGAAGACGGAGGGGAAAAATAATCAAGGAACTTTATCTGGGAACAAGGATCAAGGATTCGACTGTTGAGAGTGAAGATCCATAGGTAAAAGCTCCAATGTGCAGAGGTCATTGCATTGGACTTCTGGGAAACAAATGTTAATGATGAACGTAGAGATATCAAACATGCATGCGCCGGTATGAGATAATGAGTAAGGAAATCAGACAAATGAAGTTTCATATTTTAGGTTTACGGTTTCAAATTAGGGTTTTGAATTGGCAGAATAGTATAATACATACTTGTACTTGTCCCCGTTTCTCATGCTGGTCCCCTTACTCTATGGAGCTTCAAGTGGACACCTTAACTTATTCAAACATTATCACGACTCATTTTACCCTTCTGAAAGGTGTCGTAACGGCACCTAGTCTACGACTAGGTAAGCCTCTTATTGCGGAAAATGAAAGGAAACCTAAAGATAAAAGCCAAACATTATAATTTAATAAGCAGGGATAGTACAACTTGGCATACACAATATCATCACTCCCAAAACCCAGAATGTCTCCAGTCACAAGCTACTAAAAGTCTATATTGCTCTATACAAAATGTCTGAAGAAAACAGGGGAAAATTTCTACTCGGGGAAATAAAAGGGGACTCTGAGGTCTGTAGACGCGAGCAGAAGTACCTTGAAGTCTCCTAAGCAGCAACCACATGCTAGACCCGAGGCTGATAGCTCGTACCTGGATCTGCTCACGGAAAACATGTGCAAGAAAGGGAACGAGTACACCACAATGGTACCCAGTAAGTGCCAAGCCTAACCTCGGTCGAGTAGTGATGAGGTCAGGTCAGGGCCCTACCGGTGTGAATATAATAAACTAATGAAGTAATAGATATAAATATATTTTATAGTAAAATTATTTAAGGAAGTCCACAGTAATAAAAGTCAAGAAAGCCCTCGGCTCAGAACAAGGAAAATACAACGCGGGAATCTCCCGAGATACCATCCCATAGTCCCAAAGTAAATATATAGTGTTGGGGGATGTCCCAGAATACATCCATAGTCCCAAAGTAAATATTCAATACAAGGAGGGGATCTCCCGGAATACGTCCATACTCCCAAAATAAATATGCAGTGCTGGGGGATCTCCCGGAATATGTCTGTAGTCCCAAAGTAAATATGCAGTTCAAACAATGACACAACAGTTATAGCATCAAAATTTATAGATTAGACTAAGTGCAACCAAGGAAAACAGAAACCTCTCTAGCCATGCTGCACAAAATTTCAAATAAATAGTCAAAACACGTAGGCATGATTTCCTAATCTAAACAAGGAAATTAAACATAGTAGTGCAATTCAACCAAGGGGAAAAGCAGTATATGATTTAGAGAAAATGGGATTTTTACAACAATAGCCAATGTACGTACTCGCCACCTCACTTACACGGTGCTCAAACATCAAGCAATACCAAACATCCTAAGGGGAAGTTCCCCCCCACAAGATTAGGCAAGCCACTTACCTCGAACCGCTTAAATCAATCTGAAACCACGCTCTTCCCACGAGTATCCATCTCCGAATGGACCAAATCTAATCAAATGAATTGCAAAATACTTTAGCTAATGAATTCGAAGCTAAGGCAAGAAAATAGGAAAAACGCACAAACAATCTCTCCGGGCCCACTACTCAAAATCGGGTAAAAGTTACCAATTTAGAACACTCATTCACTAACGAGATCACTTGTACAAAAATCATCTAAATCTGATGTCTAAAACCTGTTCAAAACTCAGAGATTCAATTGGTGAACTTTTCCCCCATTTCCCTACATTTCTCACTCAATTTCCTTGATTAAATGAAGAAAACTTTAGTAGATTAGTGCAATAAAACCAAGTTCGAGTAAGGAATTGTTACCCACAAGTTTCCTATGAAAATCCCTTAAGGAATCGCCTTCTCCCGAGCTCAAAAATAAAAAATGGAGTGAAATAAACTTAACCTCGATTCTGCCCCCTTTTCTACCCAGCGATCTTTGCACCTGCGTCATGGGTCGCACCTGTGTCGCCGCACCTACGAAAAATCTATCGCGGGTGAGGAATTCACTAAAGGGGACTGGGTCCACATCTACGGCTATGGAGCCGCACCTGTGCGTGCTCGCCTGCGTATCATTATCCGCGCTTGTGGACATTCTTCCGTGCCTGCACTTCCCTTTCGCATCTACGGGAATCGCAGATGTGCCTCCTTCCTCGTACCTACGAACCCTAACCAAGCCTTCCATTTTCGCATCTGCGCATCTCCCTCCTCACGTGCGAGTCCGCATCTGCGGTTCCCACTCCGCAGGAGCAAAACACCAGACACCAGAAACTTCAGCCATTCTCTATGTCCAAAAATTCATCTATTAAGCATCAGAAACACACCTGAGGCCCCCTGGACCTCAACCAAACATACCAACCATTCCTAAAACTTTACACGAACTTAGTCGAGCCTTCAAAGCACACTGAACAACATCAAAAACATGAATTATGCACAGATTCAAGCCTAATGAACCTTGAATTTTCCAAATTCAAAGAACGATGCCAAAACATATCAAACCTTGTCTGAAAGACTTCATATTTAATACACAGGTCACAATGACACTACGAACCTATAGCCATTTCCAGAAATTCCATTCCGGGCTCGATATCAACATTTCCACTACCGGCCGAAATTGCCAAAAATCCAACTTTCGCCAATTCAAGCCTAAATCTACTATGGACCTCCAAAACACATTCAGGACGCGCTCCTAAGCCCAAAATTACCCAATGGAGCTAACAGAAGCGATAGACCCATTCCGGAACCATCTTCACAGAGTTCTGACTACGGTCCAAATTCTAAGACTTAAGCTCTCATTTAGGTACTAAGTGTCCCAAAACACTCCGAAACTCACAACCAATCATCCGGGCAAATCAAAACAGCATAAATAGAACGGGGGAAACAGTTATTAGGGGATTGAGGCTCTAACTCTCAAAACAATCGGTCAGGTTGTTACATTCTCCACCTCTTAAAACAATCGTTCCTCCTCGAACGAGTATAAAGACATACCTGAAGATGTGAAAAGATGATGGTCATGGCTGTCCATGTCCTGCTCGGTCTCCCAAGTTGCCTCCTCGACTGGCTCAAACCAACCCACTAGGGACCGACGCCGCCTACCATAAAAAGCCTCATACGGTGCCATATGTATGCTGGACTGGTAACTGTTATTGTAGGCAAACTCCGCAAGTGGAGAGAATTGGTCCCATGACCCTCCAAACTCCATAACACAAGCACAGAGCATATCCTCAAGAATATGAAACGTGCGCCCAGACTGCCCATCTGTCTGAGGGTGAGAGGTTGTGCTCAACTCCACACTAGTACCCAACTACTGATGTATGGCTCTCCAGAATCGTGATGTGAACCGTGTACCTCTGTCTGAAATGATGGATATTGGGATACCGTGAAGGTGGACATTCTCTCTGATATAAATCTCAGTCAATCTCTCTAAAGAATAAGTAGTCAACACTGGTATAAAATGGTCTAACTTGGTCAGCCGATCCACGATCACCCAAATAACACCGAACTTCCTCAAAGTCTGTGGGAGTACAACTACAAAGTCCATGGTGATCCACTCCCACTTACACTCTGGGATCTCTAACCTCTTAAGAAAGCCACTCGGTCTCTGATGCTCATATTTAACCTGCTGACAGTTGAGACGCTTTGCCACCAAACCAACTATATACTTCTTCATCCTCCTCTGCCGATAGTACTGTCTCAAATCCTGGTACATCTTCGCGGCACCCGAATGAATGGAATACTGCGAGTTGTGGGCCTCCTCAAGAATCAAATCTTGAAGCCCATATGAATTGGGCACACATATCCAGCCGTACATCCTCATCACGCCATCATCACCAATAGTCACATCTCTAGCATAACCTCGCCGAACCCTGTCCCGAAGGACTAGAAGATAGGGATCATCATATTGGCCCTGATGCGGTCATAAAGAGAAGACCGAGCAACAACACAAGCCAATACTCGGCTCGGCTCTAAAATATACAATATCACGAACTGACTTGCTAAGGCCTGAACATCCAATGCTAAGGGCCTCTCAGTTGCCGAAAGATATGCCAAACTCCCTAAACTTTCTGCCCGGTGACTCAAGGCGTCAGCCACTATATTAGCCTTACTCGGGTGGTACAATATAGTGATATCATAGTCTTTAAGTAACTCTAACCACCTCCGCTGACGCAAATTAAGGTCCTTTTGCTTGAACATGTGCTGCAAACTCCGGTGATTAGTGTAGATCTCACAAGGAATGACGCTAGATCTGCAAGGCATGAACAATGGCTGCTAACTCAAGATCATGGACAGAATAATTCTTCTCATGCACCTTCAACTGTCTGGACGCGTAGGTAATCACCCTAACGTTCTGCATCAATACCTCTCCAAGACCAATCCTCGAGGCATCACAATAGATAGTGTAAGACCTCGAACCTGTAGGCAATACTAATACTAGGGTTGTAGTCAAAGTTTTCTTGAGCTTTTGAAAGCTCTCCTCACAATCCTCGGTCCACCTGAACGGAGCACCCTTCTAGGTCAGCCTAGTCATAGGTGCTTCAATAGATGAAAACCTCTCTACAAAGCCACAGTAATATCCTGCCAAACCAAGGAAATTGCGGATCTCCATAGCTGATGACGGTCTAGGCCAACTCTGCACTACCTCCACCTTCTTCGGATCCACCTTGATCCCATCACAAGAAACTACGTGACCCAAGAATGCCATTAAATCAAGCCAGAATTCACACTTAGAAAATTTTGCATATAATATCTTCTCCCTCAAAGTCTGAAGCACGGTCCTTAGGTGCTGCTCATGATCTTCCCGAGACCGGGAATTTACCAGAATGTTGTCAATAAACACAATGACAAAAAAATAAAGATAAGGCCTGAACACACTGTGCATCCAATTCATAATGGTTACTGGGGCATTAGTCAGCCCAAATGACATGACAGGAAACTCATAATCACCATATCTGGTAGTGAAAGCAGTCTTGAAGATATCCGGCTCCCGAATCATCAACTGATGATAGCTAGAATGCAAGTCAATCTTGGAAAAAACCGTGGCACCCTGTGACTGATCAAATAAATCATCGATGCGAGGCAAAGGATACTTGTTCTTTATTGTAACCTTGTTCAGTTGGCGATAATCAATACACATACGCATAGAACCATCCTTTTTCTTTACAAACAAGACCGGAGCACCACAACGTGATACACTAGGCCTGATGAAACCCTTATCAAGCAACTCTTGCAACTGGTCATTCAACTCTTTTAACTCATGAGGAGCCATACGGTAAGGAGGAATAGATATGGGCTGAGTGCCCGACAACAAATCAATGCCAAAATCAATATCTCTATCAGGCGACATGCTCAGAAGATTAGTTGGAAACACATCAGGGAAGTCTCTCACTACTGGAACTGACTTAACTATAGGGGTATCAATACTGACATTTCTCACATAGGCCAAATACACATCACACCCCTTCCCAACAATTCACTGAGCCATCTAAGATGCCTCTCCATTCTAATTACGGTATAGCCAGTGTCACGGTCTTAGCGTGACAATCAAGAATAACATAATGGGGCGAAATCCAATCCATTCCCTAGATAATATCAAAATCTACCAAACTAAGCAATAATAAGTCCGCTCTTGTCTCAAAACAACTAAGAGCAACCATATACGCGGTCCACAACAAGAGAATCTCCCACATGAGTAGATACATAAACAGGGAAACTCAAAGAATCCCGAGATACCCCCAAATGTGGAGAAAAATAAGAAGACACATATGAATACGTAGAGCATGGGTCAAACAATACTGATGCATCCATATGACAGACAAGGATAATACCTGTGATGACTGAATCTGAAGCGACGACCTCTGAATGGGATGGAAGGGAATAATACCTGGCCTGGCCTCCCCTCTAGAGCGACCTCGACCTTCCCGACCTTCACCTCGAGCTGCCTGAGTAGGTGGAGCGAAAGCTGAGTCTGGAAGGATGGCCGAAGGACCCGATGGAGCACGCGGGGATGATAAGTCTGTGGAGGTGCACCCGTACTGACTCTGGGGCAATCCCTAACTATGTGATGAGTATCACCATACTCATAACAACACCTCGGAGGAAGCAACGACTAAGACTGACTCGGACCTGGACTGCTAGACTGGTCGATAATAGCACCTCGGGTAGGAGGCATACTGGATATGGGCGATGCATAATAGGGCTCCTGAGGTCTAGGAGGAGCTGGGACACCGCTGGCTGCTGGAAGAGCTGAATGAACAAGGGGACTCACAAATACCCTACCATGGCGTGCTGTTGGTATATGATCTCCTAAAAATGACCAGTCTCTCTAGACCTCTTGGCCTCTCTCTCTTCTCTATCCCAGGCAAACATTCCCTCCACTCTCCTGGCAATACTCACTTCCTGCTGATAAGTGATATCAATCTCCAACTCCCTGGCCATACTGGTCTAAATACTAGGGTAGAGCCCCTCAACTAAGTGACGAACCCTCTCTCTGATTGTAGCAACCAAGTCTGGTGCATGTCGAGCTAACTCGCTAAAACGGAGTGCATAATCTGACACAATCATAGCACCATGGCACAGCCATAGCACCATGGCACAGCTGCACAAACTCTATGCGCCAAACATTACTGAGGCTCTAAAGGACATACTTACGCAAGAACATCTCTGAGAACTAAGTCCAAATGAGTGAGTCTGCCTCGTCCGGACTACTCAGCTCATAGGCACGCCACCATTGATATGACGCTCCCCTCAGCTGGAAAGAGGTGAAAGAAACCCCACTCGTCTCCACAATTCCTATAGTGCGGAGAATGCGATGACACTCCTCAAGAAAATCCTAAGAATAATCTGAAGCTAGTCCCTGAACATAGGTGGGTGCTACTTCTTGTACTTCTCAAGCCTGAGCTGATCTGCCTCAGAAGCAGCTACCCCAGTCTCATGCTGAACCGGAGCCATTAGGGCATAGGAATAAACTCTGGGGCATGATCAACCTGGACCCTCTGCTCAGAAGTGCGGGCTGCGGGATCTGTACCCTTCCCCCGGCCTGGGATATGGCAGGAGCTATCGGAATCAGCCCACCGTGAGCCAAAGTGCTGAACATACTCATGAACTGAGCCAAGGTCTCCTAGAGGGCTGGAGCAGCAATAGGAATCTCCGGTGCCGGCCCTCCAGCTGGAGCTTCTGTGTGATCCTCTGTCTCAACTCGCATAGGTGCTCAGGTTGCACCGCGTTGTCGTCCTTTACCCTGACACTGGCCTCTAGCGGCTCTAGAATGGGGCTCGGGTGCCTGATCGTCGGTCCTCCTGGTACGGGTCCTCACCATCTGTGAGAAAGAATAGAATATAAATTTTAGAAATTTTTTAAGTCAATAACTCGCACGACAAGGAAATCAGAGAAGTATGATTGTTCTTAACAGTTACATAGCATCCCAAAGATAAGAACGAACATCTATGCACCAATCTGTGAGATTATAATAAACCGGCTTGTGACTCACGACGCCTATGAACCTAGAGCTCTGATACCAACTTGTCATGACCTATTTTAACCCTTCAAAAGGTGTCGTGGCAGCGTCTCTACGACTAAATAAGCCTACTACTGCGAAAAAATGAAAGGAAACATAAAGATAAAAGCCAAAAAGTATAATTTAATAAGCAGGGATAGTGCCATTCGACATATACAATATCATCACTCCCAAAACCCGGAGTATCTCCGGCCACAAGCTACTAAAAGTCTATATTGCTCTATACAAAATGTCTGAGGAAAAAAGGGAAAATTTTCTACGTAGGGGAATAGAAGGGGACTCCGAGGTCTACGGATGCGAGAAGAAGTACCTTGAAGTCTCCTAAGTAGTAACCCCGAGGCTGATAGCTCGTACCTGGATCTGCACACGAAATACATGTAATAGAAAGGGCATGAGTACACCACAATGGTACCTAGTAAGTGCCAAGCCTAACCTCGGTCGAGTAGTGACGAGGTCAGGTCAGGTCAGGTCCCTACCGGTGTGACTATAATAAACTAAAGCAGTAAGAGATATAAATATATTCTACACTAAAATAATTGAAGGAAGTCCAAAATAATAAAAGTCAAGAAAGCCCTCGGCTTAGAACAAGGAAAATACAATAAGGGAATCTCTCGGGATACGCCCGTAGTCCCAAAATAAATATGCACTGCTGGGAGATCTCCCGAAACACGTCCATAGTCCCAAAGTAAATATGCAGTTCAAACAATGACACAATAGTTATAGCATCGAAATTTACAGATTAGACTATGTGCAACCAAGTAAAATAGGAACCTCTCTAGACATGCTACACAAAATTTCAAATAAACAATCAAAACACGTAGGCATGCTTTCCTAATCTAAAAACGACAATTAAACATAGTAGTGCAGTTCAACCAAGGGGAAAAATAGTACATGATTTAGAGAAAATGGGATTTATACAATAATATCCCGTGTACGTACTCGTCACTTCACGTACACGGTGCTCATACATAAAACAATACCAAACATACTAAAGGGAAATTTCCCCATACAAGGTTAGGCAAGCCACTTATCTCGAATCGCTCTAATCAATCCGAAACCAAGCTCTTGCCACGAGTATCCAACTCGGAATGGCAAAAATCTAATCAAATCAATTGCGTAATGTAAATATAACTACAAGTAACTAATTTAGCTAATGAAATCGAAGCTAAGGAAAGAAAATAGGAAAAATGCCCAAAAGTCTCCCTGGGCCCATGACTCGAAATCAGGTAAAAGTTACCAAATTTAAACACCCATTCACTCACGAGATCACCCGTTCAAAACTCAGAGATTCGATCGGGGAACTTTTCCCCTATTTCCCTACATTTCTCACTCAATTTCCTTGATTAAATGAAAAAAACTACAATAGTTTAATGCAATAAAACCAAATTCGAGTAAGGATATGTCACCCACAAATTTCCTCTGAAAATCCCACAAGTAATCTCCTTCTCCCGAGCTCAAAAATAAAAAATAGAGTAAAATGAACTTAACCCTCGATCCCCTTTTTCTACCCAACGATCTTCGCACCTGCAGGTCTTGGGTCGCAGCTGCGCCGCCGCATCTGCAGATAATCCATCGCGGGTACGGAATTCACTAAAGGGGACTGGATCCGCATCTGCAGCTATGGGGCCGCACCTGCTGATCATTCTCCGTGCCTGCGGAGATTCTTCCGCGAGTACGCTTCCCTTTTGCATCTGCAGGCATTGCAAATGCGGCTCCTTCCTCACACCTGCGACCCCTATCCAAACCTTCCATTTCCGCATCTGCGCCTCGCCCTCCGCACGTGTGAGTTTGCACCTGCGATTCCCACTCCGCAGGTGCGAAACACCAAACACCAGAAACTTCAGTCATTCTATAAGTCCAAAAAATCATCCGTTAAGCATCTGAAACATACCCGAGGCCCCCAGGACCTCAACCAAACATACCAACCAGTCCTAAAACTCCATAAGAACTTAGTCGAGCCTTCAAACCACATCGAGCAACATCAAAAAAATGAATTATGCACGGCTTCAAGCCTAAGGAACTTTGAATTTTTCAAATTCTACGAACGACGCCGAAACATATCAAACCTTGTCTGAAAGACTTCAAATTTCACGCACAAGTCACAATGACACTACGAACCTACAACCACTTCCAAAAATTCCATTCCGGGCTTGATATCAAAATTTTCACTACCGGTCGAAATCGCCAAAAATCCATCTTTCGCCAATTCAAGTCTAAATCTACTACGAACCTCCAAAACAAATTATGGACGCGCACCTAAGCCCAAAATTACCCGGCGGAGCTAACAGAAGCGATTCAATTCCATTCCGGAACCGTCTTGACACAGTCCTGATCACAGTCCAAATTCTATGACTTAAGCTCTCATTTAGGGACTAAGTATCACAAAATACTCCGAAACTCACAACCAATCATCCCAGCAAATCATAAAAATAGAAATAGATATGGGGAAATAATTATTAAGGGATCGGGGTTCTAACTCTCAAAACGACCGGCCGGATCATTACAAACATAATATTGTAAACACCTCCACAGTTGCATGTTGCTCACTTGCTTGACATGGATGATATATTAGTGTTCGCATCAAATTTTTTGTGAAAACATAAAAATTTATTTTTTCACATTATTTAAAAAAATTCCAATTTCTTTTCATGTCTTTCTCTTTTGTCTACTTCATTTTTCCTCCATGAAATAGACCCAGCTTCGGTCACAAATTCAAAAGAAGAAATTTAAAATCTTTATATAATGAGCATGATTCTTACAACTTTATGAAAATTGTGACATACCCCGAGATTGAGAATAAGGGGATCACGGAGAAGAAAGTCAGAGTTACATATGCATGTAAATTAAACTAAAACATGTTGTAATGTTTTTTTTTTGAAACAAGAGTCAATCCATCGAATTAAACGTCCAAGGAATGTCTAATTTTTAATACAACATAGGAATAATTGAAATGACGACCAAGTATGGAATACCCACCAAAAACATCAGTGAAAAAGCTCGAGATTGGAAACCGAAAATACTTGACTGAAAAATCCATTTATTCAGGTACAAAAGTTAACTCCCACACATCTAAGTAGCTAAAAATAGAGAATCAATTGACTAGTAAATGGTTTCACTTGGACCCCACTAGAAGAATGGAGAGAGGAAGAGAAGAATGGAGGGGAAGAATAAGATAAATGGGGGATGGGGAACAGACGAAACTAACGAGGGAGGAAGAAGAAGGACTCTTCAGCCTTTTCTTCATTTTCTTCTCGCTTTTTAACTTTATATTTTCTGTCTCTTCTTTTTATTACATTATTTTACTTTATTATTTTAATCTTTTAAATCAACATTATCAGGTCTCACTCTCTTCATTCGTGTGTATTACACGCATGTTGTCCATCTCATTTAGGCATTTCCATATAAGCTTGGTCAACAGTCAAATGGGTTTAAAAGAATAGATATGATCAAGTTCAGGTGTCCACATGAAACTTTGAAGAGTAAGGGGACCGGGATGTCAAATACAGATAAGTATAGATGTCTATTAAGCTATTATGCCTTTTGAATTTTAAAAATGAATGGGAAAGAATCAGGCAAAATTCAATTTGTGCAAGGTTTCATCACGTCATGATTGATGGGCAAGTAGGATTTGAGAGAATAGAGAGAAAACGAGGAAAGATGGGCGCTATTCAACGTGGGAAATGATTAGTGTAGGGGTCTGGTCTTTGAGTTAAGATTGGGGGAAGCAATCTGGGTCATTTGAGCGTTTGAGCAACGACCTTGGTAAATAAGGGGTTAAAATTTTTAAAAGTTTTTTACGATTAAATATAGGGACCGCTGCATTTTTGTATTTCAACTGCGGAGATGAGATTGTAGAGGGGATTAAAAGAACGGAACAAATCCGGGATTAATTAGGGATCATTGATGAGTTAGATGAACGGTCCAAATTTGTTTCTACTTGTTTTTATAGTGTGGGAGACGGGTGATGTGGCGCACTGCTATTGACTAACAAAGAGTGGCATGTATTGCCAACTTGGACTGTAGGAGTTGTTTGGACTGGGTCAGATGGAGATTGGGATTATGTATTGGGCTAGTTTTAATTTAAAAGATGGCCAATTTGTGCTGAATTAAAGAATTGCAATTATAGCCATTTAGTCTTTTAACCCCTTTTGAAACTAATTTAAATAAATTTAATTATTTTTAATAAGATTTTGTAAAATATTATAATTATAAAATATACCATTAACCATTAAATTTAATTATTTGTAAAATACTTTGTCTTCTAAATTATGACACTAATTTTGAATTATTAACATAGTAGTCTAATTAACTAGGAATTAAGAAGTAATTCGTTAAATTAATTATAGATCCTATGTGATGAAGTAATTTAAATAGTCTTAAAATAGTAAGTATGATATCTTTATACGTTTACTAAATTATTAATTTCAATACTATTAAAACCTGATTAATTTTGTAAAATAGGTATTATTATTTGAAAATATATTTAAAATGGACATTTTAAATTATTAATAATAAATAAATTAATTATAAATGGGAGGGTCAATATTGGCCATCAACTATCGTCCACTACATTGGCCTTGCCTGCATAATGTAATATGGTGATATCATAGTCTTTCAGCAACTCTTACTATCTCTGCTACCGCAAATTATGGTCCTTCGGCTTGAACATGTGTTGGGGACTCTGATGGTCGGTGTAGACCTCACAATGAATGTCATAAAAATAGTACCTCCAAATCTTCAGGGCGTGAACAATGGATGCCAACTCTAAATCATGAACAATGTAATTATTCTCATGAACATTCAACTGTCAAGACGTGTAGGATCCCGAACTGTCAAGACGTGTACCATCATGCATCATATCACGCCAAGCCCAATACGCGATGCATCACAATACACGGTATAGGATCCCGAACTTGTAGGAAACACCAACATTGAATTTGTAGTCAATACAGTCTTGAGCTTCTAAAAGCTCAACTCAAACTCGTCGGACCATCTGAAAAGAGCACTATTTTGGGTCAACTTGTTTAATGAGGCTGAGATAGATGAAAATCCATCTACGATCCGGCGATAATAACCCGCAAAACCCAACAAAACTCTGAATCTATGTAGCTGAAGTAGGTCTAGGCCAGCTCTGGACTACCCCAATTTTCTTAGGATCTACTTTAATTCCTCAGAAGATATAACATGTCCCAAAAAGGCAATTGAGTCCAACAAGAACTCACACTTTTAAATCTTTGCTTATAATTGACGATCCCTCAAAGTCTAAAGTACGATCAAAATATGATGCTCATGATCCTCTCAACTGCGGGAGTAGTGTCACGCCCCAAAACTGAGGGACGAGACCGACGCCTAACCGGAAGATCCCGGTCAAGCGGACCTGGATTGACTTTCTTGCCCTACGCGTTACCCCGTGTTTATAGTATATAATATTTCACATGAAATAGCAAATTAAATTCAAAGCATAAGTTTACAACTTAAGTACATTTATCCTTTTTAACATTTTAGCCTTTGATAATTTCGAGACATACAAACTACATACAATATTTCCGATTCGGTCCGCGATTATGAGTAAACACAAATACTGCCCGAAATATATATATACACAACCCATATTATGTCTACGGAACCTCTAACAGTACTAGGAGTTTACATAGACTTGCCAGCAACTAGGCCCCGGCTATACCTTCAAAGACATAACCTATACAAAAGAGAATGATACAGTCTACACACGGCCTCGAGAGGGAATGGGGCTCACCAGAACCGCTGAAGGGATGAAGAGGAGGCACCACTATCGGCGGTCGGAGCTACCTGCTATAGAACCACCTACATCCATATAAAAGATGTAGCGCCCCGGCAAAAGGGACGTTAGTACCATGGAATAATACTAGTATGTATGAATGAAGTTTACTCTAAATAAAATAAAAAAATACACATATAAGAGGCAGTTAAGGAAACCCAAAAAAGTATAGCACAAAGATACAGAGAATCACAAATGAGGTTTCCACAGTTTCCTATTTCAATTGTCCCCTTGTTGCGGCGCGCAACCTATCCCACCGTACAATCACATTTCACCCTTATTACTTCTGTTGCGGAGCGCAACCGATCCCTTTGTACAATCACATTTCACCCTTATTACTTCTCAACCTTATTTCTTCTATTGCAGCGCGCAACCCGATCCCACCGTACAATCACATTAGATAGCAAAAACAACCAATAATTCAATCACAAGGATTTTCATCATCAAGAGTATAAATTTATAACAACCAATAACCAAGAGGAATCAAGGGCACAATAATCCTTACCAAACTGCGAGTCACATACGGTATCGCCACAATCATTTAGCTCAATTAAATCAATCTACAATTCCTTCCCATCGTTTACTACATACCCTTTAGCACTTAGATAAATTCAACAATTGGGTTCGTTATCATTTCTTTCATTCAGTAGCACATCCTTTCATCCCAATATGTTCAAGCATTTAACGAGTTTTGCACATAATGGAGTAAGCACAAAGAATCACCTTTCACAATCGCACATAGTATGGTGGCATGAAAATCAAGTAAGACAATCAGAGAATAAAATCTTACGCCTCAACACCTTAGAACTATCATTTCACATATGCATAAGCAAGGGACTCATACCGAATGCTCGGACACCAACAATGTGACTCTACAAAGATTATAGTTAGCCATACATACCTCGAGTCGAAATTCCCCTTTTAATAACTATTGTCAACCCACCAGACCTTCTATCGCCTCCAATCTAATTTACAAGATGCCATGCTTAGACTTAGAATTAGAAATCATGAACTCATTTGGAAATTTTATCAAATACTATGTGGTCCTTTAGATTAACTAGCCCCTTTTTTAGTGGAAGGTTGCTCTAGCCTACTTCCCTTTGCTAGATTATAGAAGGTTATTCACATCATGCAAGGTTTTAACTTTTATCTTCAAGAACCAATTCATGTGTGTTCCATTTTTAACCAAGACCTGAGAATTAAATGGAAATGGGGTGGGGACTTACCTCTTGTGGTGAAGAAGATAAAGATTACTCGATAATTTTTGGGCCTGAGTAGAGATGATGGACCAATTTGACAAAGAAGAACACTTTCTCTCACTAAACTCACTCTCCCTTCTCTCTATTTTGTTTAGATACCTGTTAAAATGAAAGGGGGTAAGTGTTTTATTAAGCTGGTGTCGGGTATAAAAATTAGAAATTAAAAACCCTGAAGGAGTAAATGCGGTCAGGAATGTGATCGCATTTCTGCTATGCGGTTCGCATTCCTGTCGCATATATGGCCCTCAAATGGGCCTAAATGGGAACCGGACTTCCCAGGTATGCGACCACTATGCGGTCTGCATACCTGTTATGTGATCGCATAGTGCGTCGCATAACCTCCTCCGTAAAAATGGAGGTGCAAGGATGCGACAGTTATGCGGTCCACATTCCCAAAATACGATCGCATCTTGCCAAACAACGAGTCATATACGGTATCGCCACAGTCATTTAGCTCAATTAAATCAATCTACAATTCCTTCCCATCGTTTACTACACACCCTTTAGCACTTAAATAAATTCAACAATTGGGTTCGTTATCATTTCTTTCATTCAGCAGCACATCCTTTCATCCCAATATGTTCAAGCATTTAACGAGTTTCGCACATAATGGAGTAAGCACAAAGAATCACCTTTCACAATCTCACATAGTATGGTGGCATGAAAATCAACTAAGACAATCAGAGAAGAAAATCTTACGCCTCAACACCTTAGAACTATCATTTCACATATGCATAAGCAAGGGACTCATACCGAATGCTCGGACACCAACAAGGTGAGTCTACAAAGATTAAAGTTAGCCATACATACCTCGAGTCGAAATTCCCCTTTAATATCTATTCTCAACCCACCAGACCTTCTATCGCCTCCAATCTAATTTACAAGATGCCATGCTTAGACTTAGAATTAGAAATCATGAACTCATTTGGAAATTTTATCAAATACTATGTGGTCCTTTAGATTAACTAGCCCCTTTTTTAGTGGAAGGTTGCTCTAGCCTACTTCCCTTTGCTAGATTATAGAAAGTTATTCACATGCATGCAAGGTCTTAACTTTTATCTTCAAGAACAAATTCACATGTGTTCCATTTTTAACCAAGACCTGAGAATTGAATGGAAATGGGGTGGGGACTTACCTCTTATGGTGAAGAAGATGAAGATTACTCGATAATTTCCGGGCCTGAGTAGAGATGATGGATCAATTTGATAAAGAAGAAGACTTTATCTCACTAAACTCACTCTCCCTTCTCTCTATTTTTTTCAGATACCCGTTAAAATTAAAGGAGGTAAGTGTTTTATTAAGCTGGGGTCGGGTATAAAAATTAAAAATTAAAAACCCCGAAGCAGGAAATGCGTTCAGGAATGCGATCACATTCCTGCTATGCGGTCCGCATTTCTTTCGCATAAATGGCCCTCAAATAGGCCAAAATCAGAACCGGACTGCCCAGGTATGCGACCACTAAGCGGTCCGCATACCTGTTATGCGATCGCATAGTGCGTCGCATAACCTCCTCCGCAAAAATTGAGTTGCAAGGATGCAATAGCTATGCGGTCCGCATTCCTAAAATGCGATCGCATCTTGGGCCGCATAGCTGTCCTCAAATTGGACAGCAGGCTGTCCAGGTATGCGACCACTATGCGGTCCGCATACCTGATCTGCGATCGCATAGTGGACCGCAGATCCATGCAATTCTGGAAAATATCATCTTTTAAGTCTCGGGGTGCTTTTTACTTCAAAAAGGCCATTTTAAGAATTTCCACAGTTATAAAAACATGGGGACCTATTCGGGCATTGTTTTTAGTTAAGAAATTTTTACAGGTCTATACATCCTCCCCCACTTAAAATCATTAGTCCTCGAATGAGGATCGGGGAATCACTTAGTTAAGAGAACACAAAACATGCCAACCCCCAAATTTTTACTAACTTCGATATTTTCTGAAAATTTCGCCAGAGTTTCCTTTGTAATTAGGCCTATCTACCTGTCAGAGAGCCCCCGAGACACATTTTAACCAATTCCACACATTTTCAATTACTCTATCAACTTACACATAATCTGGTCATTTCAACAAGTTGCATATATTCAATTACTTCCACAAGCCACACATAGTTCAGTTAACTCCACAAATTTGCACATAATTCAACTATTACAATGAGTTGCACATGATGCAACTAATCACAACAACATATACATTTATGGCACAAAGTTTGAAAAATCACAATAGTAGGGTAATTAGGGGAGTGGAGTGTTCTTGCACAAAATTTGACACCAATGTAATTTCTTAGAGATGACAACTTTCAAAACCACTACCGGGCTTATTCAAACAAGTGGGGATATTTCTCTTACATTTCATTTTCTGCTTCCCACGTGGCTTCTTCGACTTGTTGACTCTGCTGTAATACTTTGACCGAAGCGACAACTTTGTTATCAACCTACGGACTTGCCTATCAAGAATAGCAATCAGAACCTCTTCATATGATAATTTTTCATTAATTTCAATGGCCTCAACCGGCACGATTTCAGATGGATCTCCAACTACCTTCTTCAGCATGGACAAATGAAACACCGGGTGCACTAATGATATCTTAGGGGGCAATTCCAGCCTATACACCTCCTTCCCTATCCTTTGAGCAATCCTATATGTCCCGACATACCTTGGGCTTAATTTCCCTCTCTTCCCAAATCGCATCACTCCTTTCATGGGAGACACCTTCAAGAATACCCAATCATCTACTTGAAACTCCAAATCTCTTCGACGAACGTCCGCATAGGATTTCTGACGACTATGAGCAGTCTTCATCCTCTCCTGAGTGACTCTAAATTTTTCCATAGCTTGATGCACAAGATCCGGTCCTAGTAGTTCCGCCTCACCAACCTCACACCATATAACCGGAGACCTACACCTCCTACCGTACAATGCCTCAAATGGGTCAATCTGAATACTAGCATGAAAGCTGTTGTTGTAAGAAAATTCTATAAGCGTCAAGTGATCATCCCAGCTTCCCTTGAAATCCAATACACAAGCCCGTAACATATCTTCAAGGGTCTGAATAGTCCATTCCGCCTGACCGTCCGTCTGCGGGTGGAAAGCTGTGCTGAGATTTACTTGCGTACCCAAAACTTGCTGAAATTTCCTTCAAAAGTTAGCTGTGAACTGAGCCCCTCGATCGGAGATAATAGATACTGGAGTGCCATGGAGTCTGACTATTTCTTTCACATACAACTGAGCGTACTGTTCTGCAGTATCGGTGGACTTGTCCAGCAAGAAATGTGCTGACTTCGTGAGTCGATCCACTATTACCCAAATTGAGTCGAACTTGCGCTGAGTGCAGGGTAACCCTACCATGAAGTCCATATTTATCTTCTCCCATGTCCACATTGGTATTTCCATAAGATGTGTCAACCCACCGGGCCTTTGATGCTCGGCCTTCCCTGCTGACAATTTGGGCACTTAGCCACAAAGTCTGCCACACCCCTCTTCTTACCATTCCACCAATAGATATCCTTGAGACCGTGATACATCTTCGTAGAACCTGGGTGTACAGAATACCTGGAATTGTGAGCCTCTGCCATAACTCTCTCCCCAAGATCATCCACATCCGAAACACATAGCCTCCCTTGACACCGCAAAACACCGTCATCATTGCCAAGTGAAAATGTTGTAGTCTTATGATTCAGGACTGCCTCTCTCAATTGCATCAATGCTGGATCCCTGAATTGCTTTTCCTTTACTTCCGTTACATGTGAAGATTCCGCTCCATTGTGCACCACGACATTTCTTTCATCTGAGGCCAAAAGACAGACCCCCAGACTGGCCAACTGATAAACCTCCCGAGCCAAAGGCCTCTGACCTTCTTCCAAATGAGACAAGCTACCCATGGATTTCTGACTAAGAGCGTCGACTACCACATTCGCCTTTCCTGGATGGTACAAAATATTCATATCATAATCCTTAAGAAATTCCAACTATCTCCGCGGCCTTAAGTTCAACTCCTTTTGCATGAATAAATACTGAAGACTCTTGTGGTTTGTGAACACATTCACATGGACCCTATAAAGATAATGCCGCCAGATTTCTAATGCAAACACAACTGCTTCAAGCTCCAAACCATGCATCGGATAATTCATCTCGTGATTCTTGAGTTGTCTTGAAGCATACACTATTACCTTACCACATTGCATCAATACACACCCCAAAACAACCCTTGAAGCATCACAATACACCACAAACCCTTCTAAACCTTTTGGCAAGGTCAACACTGGCGCCAAAGTCAATCTTGATTTCAATTCCTGGAAACTCCTTTCACAAGCATCGGACCACTGGAACTTAACTGCTTTCTGCGTCAACTTAGTCAATCGGAGGCGAGAGTAGATAATCCCTCCATGAACCTCCGATAATATCCATCTAAACCCAAGAAACTACGGATCTCCGTTGGGGTCGTTGGTCTAGGCCAATCCTTTATTGCTGCAATCTTTTGGGGATCAACACGAATCCCTTCCCTGGAAACAACATGGCCCAAAAAAGTGACTGATTCTAGCCAAAACTCACATTTTGAAAACTTTGCATACAACTGGTGCTGATGTAGGGTCTGCAGAACTGCCCTGAGGTGATTTGCATGATTTTCCTGACTCCGCAAATAAACAAGGATATCGTCGATGAAGACAATCACGAAGGATCAAGAAACATCTTGAAAACCCGATTCATAAGATCCATAAAAGTTGTTGGGGCGTTTGTTAGCCCAAAAGACATTACTAAGAATTTGTAGTGCCCATAGCGAGTCCTGAAGGCGGTCTTAGGAATATCCTGTTCCCTGATCTTTAACTAGTGATACCCGGACTGCAAATCAATCTTTGAGAAGAACTTAACACCTTGTAACTGGTCGAACAAATCATCTATCCGAGGCAATGGGTATTTGTTTTTTATGGTGACCTTGTTGAGCTGTCGATAATCAATACACATCCGAAGCGATCCGTCTTTCTTTTTGACAAAAAGAACCGGTGCGCCCCAAGGCGACACACTTGGCCGAATGAAACCCTTTTCTAATATATCTTTCAATTGTTCTTTTAACTCTCTCAATTCCGCTGGCACCATTCGGTAGGGTGGAATAGATATTGGTTGCGTATCTGGAAATACATCAATCCCGAAATTGATCTTTCTATCTGGTGGAATCCCAGGAAGCTCATCCGGAAATACTTCAAGGAATTCATTCACAACAAGCACAGATTCGAGAGCAGGCACCTCTGAAGTGGTGTCCGCAACCCGGACCAAATGGTAGATACACCCCTTCCTGATCATCTTTGAGGCCTTAAGGTAGGGAATAAACTTGCCTCTTGGCACAACATCATTCCCCTTCCATTAAATAAATGGTTTCTTAGGAAACTCGAGCCTCACAATTCTAGTTCGGAAATCGAGTTTAGCAAAGCACGAATGAATCCAATTCATCCCCATAATCACATAAAAATCTACCATTCCTAACTCAACAAGATCGGATGTGGTATCTCGACCACGCACCGTGACAACACAATTCCTATAGACTCGCGCGGCTGTAATAGATTCACCAACCGGAGTCAACACAGATAATGACTCATGGAGTTGTTCGGGTTATATCCCAAAACTCGAAGCAACAAAAGGGGTGACATATGATAAGGAAGACCCGGGATCAATAAGAGCATAAACATCATGTGTTTGAACAGTCAGAATACCTGTGACAACATCTGGAGAAGCCTCCGCACTCTGGCGACCACTCAAAGCATAGAATCGACTGGGTCTCCCTTGACCTCTGCTCTACCCCTAACTGCACCGCGCCCTGCTGGAGCTAGAGGGCTGCGGGATGGAGGGCGTGCTAAAGATGTAACGGCTGACGAACTGGATGGTTGAGCAGCGCCCCTACCCTTGCCCTGACTGGGTACACGGAAGTCTTGCTGAACATGGCCTCTCTCTCCGCATCTATAGCATACCGGTATATCCAAGTAACAAGGTTCATAATGAAACCTTCCACACTTAGGTCATGGGGCCCTCCGTTGCTGCTCGAACCTCCCACCTGAATGACCTGACTGATGGAATCTCCTGCTATCTGAACCTGGTCCAAAGCGACCTCTCTGCTGATAATTGTGCCCTGATGCCGGTGCACTGGCTGAGGACTGAGCATAGGATTGAGGTGGCCTTGATGACCCTCTCCCAAAGATTGATCTCCCGCTGGAAACTGAACTCCCAGGGTTGCCCGCTGACCGGGCCCTACTACCATTCTCTCTCTCCATTCTTATCTTCAATTTTTGAGCAACGGTATCCTGGCGAATCCCATGATCTTCCCATAATTAATATCCGAATACAAGGCAGCTGTAGCAGCCTCATTGATAACAAGGGACCAAGGCCCTGAACAAACCGAAGAACTCTGGCCTCCATAATCTGCATCATGTGGACAACATACTTGGACAAGTGCACGAACTCCATATGATACTCCTACACACTCTTGTTGCCCTGCTTGAGGACCTCAAACTCTGTAGTGCAGGCTGCCATAGTCTTGGCGGGCAATAAATTATCCATGAAAGCACCTACAAACTCATCCCACCTTGCCAGAGGGCTCCCCTCTCCACGGGAATCCTCCCAGATTTCAAACCACGAATACGCCGCTCCCCTCAAACGATAGGAAGCTAACTCAACCCCATCTGTCTCTATAGCCTTCATAACCCGAAGAGTCTTGTATATCTCATCTATAAAATCTTGAGGGTCGGCCTCTAGGTCAGTGCCTGTGAACTCTGGAGGGGCTAACCGCAGAAATTGGTTGACCCTGGAACCTGAAGAATACCCTTGCTCACTAGAAGACGCAGGGGAACACTTGATCTTTGGGCCTGGGAGGCCACTAGCTGAGTCAACATCTGTATAGCTCCCCTAAGGTCCTTGTCAGAAATACCGGGACCGGAAGCTGGGACTGAGGAAGGATCAGGAACATCAGCGAGAGGGACTGTAGCACCCTACGCTGGAGCAAAAATAGGAATAGCCTGGCCTGCGATGGAAGAGTCAGGCAGATTCAAGGTCGGGGAATCATTCTCACCCGCAACATCAGATAAAAAATTTACGACCACTCCTTGGGTGGCATTGGCCTCTAGGCCGAGTCGGGCTCTCTTATTGGGTGCCATGTACTGAAAATTGGAACAATGCACGAATTAGAGATAAACATCCTCACCTTCCACCACATCGCACGATACAAAATAACAATAAAGGGTATTTTCCTAAAGGTCCATGCAGCCCACTAATTATAGATGTGGTTGACAACACACCGATAAGAAGGGCTCTACTAGACACGGCTCTGAGACTTCCTAGGACACTTTTAAAACCTTAGGCTCTGATACCATGTTTGTCACGCCCCAAAACTGAGGGACGAGACCGGCGCCTAGCCGGAAGATCCCGGTCAAGCGGACCTGGATTGCCTTTCTTGCCCGACGCATTACCCCGTGTTTATAGTATACAATATTTCACATGAAATAGAAAATTAAATTCAAATCATGAGTTTACAACTTAAGTTCATTTCTCCTTTTTGACATTTTATCCTTTGATAATTTCGAAACATACAGACTAGACACAACATTTTCGATACGGCCCGCGATTGCGAGTAAACACAAATACTGCCCAAAATATATATATACACAACCCACATTATGTCTACGGAGCCTCTAAGAGTACTAGGATTTTACATAGACTTGACGGAAACAAGGCCCCGACTATACCTTTAAAGATATAACCTATTCAAAAGAGAACGATACAGTCTACACACGGTCCCGAGAGGGAATGGGGCTCACCAGAACCGCTGAAGGGATGAACAGAAGGCACCACTATTGGCGGTCGGAGCTACCTACTATAGAACCACCTACATCCATATAAAAGATGTAGCGCCCCCAGCAAAAGGGACGTTAGTACCATGGAATAGTACTAGTATGTATGAACAAACTTTACCTTAAATAAAATCCAACAATACACATATAAGAGGCAGTTAAGGAAACCCAAACAAATATTCACAGAGATACAGAGAATCACAAATGAGGTTTCCACAGTTTCCTATTTCAATTGTTCCCATATTGGGGCGCGCAACCGATCCCACCGTACAATCATATTTCACCCTTATTACTTCTCAACCTTATTTCTTTTGTTGTGGCGCACATCCCGATCCCACCGTACAATCACATTTCACCCTTATTACTTTTCAACCTTATTTCTTCTGTTGCGGCGTGCAACCCGATCCCACCGTACAATCACATTTGATAGCAACAACAACCAACAATTCAATCACAAGGATTTTCATCATCAAGAGTATAAATTTATAACAACCAATAACAAAAAGGAATCAAGGGCACAATAATCCTTACCAAACAACGAGTAACATACGGTACCGCAACAATCATTTAGCTCAATTAAATCAATCTACAATTCCTTCCCATCGTTTGCTACACACCCTTTAGCACTTAGATAAATTAAACAATTGGGTTCATTATCATTTCTTTCATTCAGTAGCACATCCTTTCATCCCAATATGTTCAAGCATTTAACGAGTTTTACACATAATGGAGTAAGCACAAAGAATCACCTTTCACAATCTCACATAGTATGGTGGCATGAAAATCAACTAAGACAATCATAGAACAAAATCTTACGCCTTAACACCTTAGAACTATCATTTCACATATGCATAAGCAAGGGACTCATACCGAATGCTCGGACACCAACAAGGTGACTCTACAAAGATAAAAGTTAGCCATACATATCTCGAGTCGAAATTCTCCTTTAATATCTATTCTCAACCCACCGGACCTTCTATCGCCTCCAATCTAATTTACAAGATGCCAAGCTTAGACCTAGAATTAGAAATCATGAACTCATTTGGGCATTTTATCAAATACTATTTGGTCCTTTAGATTAACTAGCCCCTTTTTTAGTGGAAGGTTGCTCTAGCCTACTTCCCTTTGCTAGATTATAGAAGATTATTCACATGCATGAAAGGAATTAACTTTTATCTTCAAGAACCAATTCATGTGTGTTCCATTTTTAACCAAGACCTGAGAATTGAATGGAAATGGGGTGGGGACTTACCTTATGGTGAAGAAGATGAATATTACTCGATAATTTCCGGGCCTGAGTAGAGATGATGGACCAATTTGATGAAGAACAAGACTTTATCTCACTAAACTCACTCTCCCTTCTCTCTATTTTGTTCAGATACCTGTTAAAATGAAAGGGGGTACGTTTTTTATTAAGCTGGGGTCGGGTATAAAAATTAGAAATTAAAAACCCCGAAGCAGGAAATGCAGTCAGGAATGCTATGCGGTCCGCATTCCTGTCGCATAAATGGCCCTCAAATGGGCCAAAATCAAAACCGGACTGCCCAGGTATGCGACCACTATGCGGTTCGCATACCTGCTATGCGATCGCATAGTGCGTCGCATAACCTCCTCCGCAAAAATGGAGGTGCAAGGATGCGATAGCTATGCAGTCCGCATTCCCAAAATGCAATCGCATCTTGGGTCGCATAGTTGTCCTCAATTTGGAAAGCAGGTTGTCCAGGTATGCGACCACTATGCGGTCTGCATACCTGATCTGCGTTCGCATAGTGGACCGCAGATCCGCGCAATTCTGGAAAATTTCATCTTTTAAGTCCCGGGGTGATTTTTACTTAAAAAAGGGATGTTTTAATAATTTCCACAGTTATAACAACATGGGGACCTATTCGGGTATTATTTTTAGTTAAGAAATTTTTACGGGTCTTTACATGTAGACAAAATATCATTATTGAAGACAATCACAAAAGAATCCAGATATGGCTAGAACACCCGATTCATCAATCCATAAAGGCTGCCGGAGCACTAGTCAATCCAAATGACATCACTAAGAACTCATAGTGACCATACCGAGTCCGAAAAGCAATTTCAGGGACATTTGATGCCCTAATCTTCATCTGATGGCAACTAGATCTCAAATCAATCTTGGAAAATACCTTGGCACCCTAAAGCTGATCAGATAAGTCATCAATCCTCGGCAACATATACTTGTTCTTGATGGTGGCTTTGTACAACTACGAATTATTCATACACATCCTCATCGTTCCATCCTTCTTCTTCACAAACAACACCGGTGCACCCCAAGGCGAGACACTAGGTGTAATGAATACCTTATCAAGCAAATACTGCAACTGCTCCTTTAATTCTTTCAACTCAATTGGGGACATACGATGTGGTGTGGTAGAAATGGGCTGAGTGTCCGGAACTGGATCAATGCAAATGTCAATTTCTTTGTCTGGTGGAATTCCCAACAAATTTGTATGAAACACCTCTGGAAACTCGCACACAATTGGTACTGAATCCATGGAAGGAACCTCTGCACTTGAATCACGGATATAGGCCAAATATGTTAGTCATCCCTTCTCGACCATACGTCGAGCCTTCACATAAGAAGTGACCCAACTAATGGAATGACCAGTAGTCCCTCTCTATGCTAATCGAGGCAAACTTTGACATAGTTAAGGTCACAGTCTTGGCTTGACAATCCAAGATAGCATGATATGGTGACAACCAGTCCATTCCCAAGATAACATTAAAGTCCACCATGTTGAGTAACATAATATCTACCCTAGTCTCATAACTTGTGATATAGACCACACACGAACGGTAAGCACGATCTACCATAATGGAATCTCCTAGAGGCGTAGACAAATAAATAGGAGCACTCAAAGAATCATGAGGCATAAACACATATGAAGCAAAATAGGATGATATATATGAATAAGTAGAACCCGGATAAAATAAATTTGAGGCATCCACATGGCATTCCAGAACAATACCTGTGATGACTGCATCAGATGACTCTACCATAGGTCTAGCTGGGAAAACATAAAAATAGGCATGAGCACCACCACTCTGACCTCTTCCTCTCAGACAGCCTTTAATTGGATGGCGTCCAGCTCTAATGGCCTGACCACCACCTCTAACTGCCTCACCCCCGCCTCTAGTTGGCTGAGCAGGTGGTGGAGCATCCGGTGCCGGAGTCATGGCATGAGAACCCTGCTGAGGCACACTACCCTGAAGTCTTGTCTAGTACCTCTTGATATGACCCGTACCTCCACACTCAAAGCACTCTCTCACCTGTTGTGGTTGCTGAATATGGGACTAACCATGATGACCTGGATACCTAGTGTGATAGATCTGAAACGGTCGTGCACTAATGGGAGCTATAGGTGCATTATAATCTAGCTGCTCAATACGAGACCCATAAGAACCACGACTGTCCGAAGCACCGTGTGCTACCTGAAGTGCTGACTAAATCGGTCTATGAAGGTGGTCTCTACCAAATGAAACCCTTCTTCCAATTGAGGCGCCATTGAAACCACCAAAATGACAAGGCCTCTTATCAGATACCGCCTCGCTACCCTGACCACAGATCATCTTGATATGTTTGGAAATATCTACCCCCCGCTGGAAAGAAATATCATTCCTAGTATCGTATGCGATTTGTAACCTAATACATAGGAGCCATATGCTCTAGAGTATGGGAATCAGGAGTCTGGGATCCTCCCACAGCCTGAGAGACAGCTGGTGCCACAGCAAATGCATCGGCGCGGTCTACACTCTACATAAGTCACGCAAGACGGGCTAAAGCATCCTGAAGTACACGGTGTGGCAATAAATCACTCTGAGATCTGAGTTGGTTCAACTGGCACGGCTGGAGTATGGATCTCCTCCTCTAGCTCGTTCTGAGGCTTTACAATAGGTGTATCTGTACGTGCTCTAAGTTGAGCTCTACCCCGACTCTACATCTGACTCGACCACGGCCTTGGCCCCTACCACTGGTAGTGGATGCAACCTGGGGCTCTGGCTCCTGGCCGGTTATAGATGCTATACATGCTTTTCCCATATCCAAGAGATTAAGAATATAATGGTTCAAACTATAGCCTCTAGAAGATAAGTGGAGACGTCTCTATACTAATCCTCAAGACTCGACTAAGCTTGCTCATGACTCATGAGACCTAGGCAACCTAGTGCTTTGATGCCAACTTATCACGACCCGATATCCCAACCTCGGGACCGTGATAGCGCCTAACATCTACTTACTAGAAAAGCCGACATAAGTACACAATTAATCCTTTTTAAAAAAATTTAAAAGAAATTTAATAACTAATAAAGCTGCAGAGTTATAAAAGCATGTATAATAACTTCAAACGCCGAGTAATTAAACCCCGAAATTTGGTGCACAAGTACATAAGCATTCTAACAGTGCTGCAACCAAAGTCTGAATGAAAGTACACTTGTTTGAAATGTAAATAACTAGTAGAATTAGATAAGGAAGGGGACTTCAGGGCCGCGGACACCGTGAAACTATACCTAAAGACTCTGTGATCAGCTAATCTGAGCATGCCTCCTTGATCACGCTCAACTATGTCTTATAGAAAGACTAAACGGGCGCTGCAAATATAATCTG